>JAXIVJ010013679.1:7500-10000 GCA_036785665.1 Chirona hameri
TGTGTGTGTGTGTGTGTGTGTGTGTGTGTGTGTGTGTGTGTGTGTGTGTGTGTGTGTGTGTGTGTGTGTGTGTGTGTGTGTGTGTGTGTGTGTGTGTGTGTGTGTGTGTGTGTGTGTGTGTGTGTGTGTGTGTGTGTGTGTGTGTGTGTGTGTGTGTGTGTGTGTGTGTGTGTGTGTGTGTGTGTGTGTGTGTGTGTGTGTGTGTGTGTGTGTGTGTGTGTGTGTGTGTGTGTGTGTGTGTGTGTGTGTGTGTGTGTGTGTGTGTGTGTGTGTGTGTGTGTGTGTGTGTGTGTGTGTGTGTGTGTGTGTGTGTGTGTGTGTGTGTGTGTGTGTGTGTGTGTGTGTGTGTGTGTGTGTGTGTGTGTGTGTGTGTGTGTGTGTGTGTGTGTGTGTGTGTGTGTGTGTGTGTGTGTGTGTGTGTGTGTGTGTGTGTGTGTGTGTGTGTGTGTGTGTGTGTGTGTGTGTGTGTGTGTGTGTGTGTGTGTGTGTGTGTGTGTGTGTGTGTGTGTGTGTGTGTGTGTGTGTGTGTGTGTGTGTGTGTGTGTGTGTGTGTGTGTCTGTGTCTGTGTCTGTGTCTGTGTCTGTGTGTGTGTCTGTGTGTGTGTCTGTGTGTGTGTCTGTGTGTGTGTCTGTGTGTGTGTCTGTGTGTGTGTCTGTGTGTGTGTCTGTGTGTGTGTCTGTGTGTGTGTCTGTGTGTGTGTGTGTGTGTGTGTGTGTGTGTGTGTGTGTGTGTGTGTGTGTGTGTGTGTGTGTGTGTGTGTGTGTGTGTGTGTGTGTGTGTGTGTGTGTGTGTGTGTGTGTATGTGTGTGTCTGTGTGTGTGTGTGTGTGTGTGTGTGTGTGTGTGTGTGTGTGTGTGTGTGTGTGTGTGTGTGTGTGTGTGTGTGTGTGTGTGTGTGTGTGTGTGTGTGTGTGTGTGTGTGTGTGTGTGTGTGTGTGTGTGTGTGTGTGTGTGTGTGTGTGTGTGTGTGTGTGTGTGTGTGTGTGTGTGTGTGTGTGTGTGTGTGTGTGTGTGTGTGTGTGTGTGTGTGTGTGTGTGTGTGTGTGTGTGTGTGTGTGTGTGTGTGTGTGTGTGTGTGTGTGTGTGTGTGTGTGTGTGTGTGTGTGTGTGTGTGTGTGTGTGTGTGTGTGTGTGTGTGTGTGTGTGTGTGTGTGTGTGTGTGTGTGTGTGTGTGTGTGTGTGTGTGTGTGTGTGTGTGTGTGTGTGTGTGTGTGTGTGTGTGTGTGTGTGTGTGTGTGTGTGTGTGTGTGTGTGTGTGTGTGTGTGTGTGTGTGTGTGTGTGTGTGTGTGTGTGTGTGTGTGTGTGTGTGTGTGTGTGTGTGTGTGTGTGTGTGTGTGTGTGTGTGTGTGTGTGTGTGTGTGTGTGTGTGTGTGTGTGTGTGTGTGTGTGTGTGTGTGTGTGTGTGTGTGTGTGTGTGTGTGTGTGTGTGTGTGTGTGTGTGTGTGTGTGTGTGTGTGTGTGTGTGTGTGTGTGTGTGTGTGTGTGTGTGTGTGTGTGTGTGTGTGTGTGTGTGTGTGTGTGTGTGTGTGTGTGTGTGTGTGTGTGTGTGTGTGTGTGTGTGTGTGTGTGTGTGTGTGTGTGTGTGTGTGTGTGTGTGTGTGTGTGTGTGTGTGTGTGTGTGTGTGTGTGTGTGTGTGTGTGTGTGTGTGTGTGTGTGTGTGTGTGTGTGTGTGTGTGTGTGTGTGTGTGTCTGTGTGTGTGTGTTGTGTGTGTGTGTGTCTGTGTGTGTGTGTGTCTGTGTGTGTGTGTGTCTGTGTGTGTGTGTGTCTGTGTGTGTGTGTGTCTGTGTGTGTGTGTGTCTGTGTGTGTGTGTGTCTGTGTGTGTGTGTGTCTGTGTGTGTGTGTGTCTGTGTGTGTGTGTGTCTGTGTGTGTGTGTGTCTGTGTGTGTGTGTGTCTGTGTGTGTGTGTGTCTGTGTGTGTGTGTGTCTGTGTGTGTGTGTGTCTGTGTGTGTGTGTGTCTGTGTGTGTGTGTGTCTGTGTGTGTGTGTGTCTGTGTGTGTGTGTGTCTGTGTGTGTGTGTGTCTGTGTGTGTGTGTGTCTGTGTGTGTGTGTGTCTGTGTGTGTGTGTGTCTGTGTGTGTGTGTGTCTGTGTGTGTGTGTGTCTGTGTGTGTGTGTGTCTGTGTGTGTGTGTGTCTGTGTGTGTGTGTGTCTGTGTGTGTGTGTGTCTGTGTGTGTGTGTGTCTGTGTGTGTGTGTGTCTGTGTGTGTGTGTGTCTGTGTGTGTGTGTGTCTGTGTGTGTGTGTGTCTGTGTGTGTGTGTGTCTGTGTGTGTGTGTGTCTGTGTGTGTGTGTGTCTGTGTGTGTGTGTGTCTGTGTGTGTGTGTGTCTGTGTGTGTGTGTGTCTGTGTGTGTGTGTGTCTGTGTGTGTGTGTGTCTGTGTGTGTGTGTGTCTGTGTGTGTGTGTGTCTGTGTGTGTGTGTGTCTGTGTGTGTGTGTGTCTGTGTGTGTGTGTGTCTGTGTGTGTGTGTGTCTGTGTGTGTGTGTGTCTGTGTGTGTGT
>JAXIVJ010013679.1:17500-36531 GCA_036785665.1 Chirona hameri
AGATGAAATTCAATTTGAGTAAATGTAAGATTATGCACACTGGACGGGTTAGCAGTAAACATAGGTATGAAATGGGTGGGCAGAAAATAGAGCAGATTGAAAAGGAAAGAGATTTAGGTGTCGTGGTAAACAATAGACTATCAGCGTCAGACCAGGTTGTAGAAGCTAGGAAAAAGGCACTTAGAATGCTAGGGGCCATTAACAGAAATGTTTCCTACAAGAGTGAAAAGGTAATAACAAAACTGTATTGTGCATACGTTAGACCACATTTGGAGTATTATGTACAAGCCTGGTCTCCAACATATGAGAAAGATTGCTGGTTGTTAGAAAGAGTTCAAAAAAGGGCAACAAAAATGGTTAATTGTCTTGGTAGTTTATCTTATGAAGATAGATTAAAGGGAGTGTGCCTACTGTTTTGGAATGTCAAAAATATTTTTCATACGGTAAGTAGCTGTTGGTTTGATTGTTGTATATGATGAAATTCACATCTGGAGCCCCTTTAGTTGAATTTTCACTTATTATTGTTCTTTGTTTATTTTTGTTTCGATATCTATAAAACGATCGCCACTATGGTGATGTTATGTAAAACGGCGCACATAAGACAATACAATTACGGTCACTTCATGCAAGATAGAAAGACGAGTTTTGTACAGCACCTTCTTGCCACTGTGAACTTTATTATGTGCAAGTTTCGTAGCTCTAAATTGATATCTTCTTCAAAAAATGGCCATCGGCCATCATCGAAAAACATGATGGCCGTCCAGCTTCCGTTCGGCTGCTGTTATCAGCGTGCACCAGCTGTTCTGTTGAATTGCTATTGGCCGGCGCTAACAATATGCTAGCAGTGTAATCGATAGTTGCAGTGCTTCTAGTAGCGGAAGCCCTCTGGAGTCTACCCGATAACTTTTTGCTCCCAAGCAAATTCCTGGAGTCTTTGAATATCTCAGCAACTAGGGTGAATCTGGGAGAAATGAAGTATTGGTTCAATTCAGAAAATTGTGTTCTATAGACCAGTGTCAATAACCCCAACTAAGCGATGTGAGTAGGCACACTCCCTTTAAAGAAATTGGGTATGTTTTCACTTAGATATAGAAGGCTAAGAGGAGATCTGATTGAAGTCTTCAAATTTGTAAATGGTCAGCATTCTGGATATTTAAAGGGAATGTTTGAGTTCAATAGGGAAAATCGAGGTAGAGGTCATCAGCATAAACTCATTATGAACAAAGTAGGACTAGGCTACGACAGTAATTTTTCAGTAGAAGGGTTGTAGGACATTGGAATATGCTACCAGGGGATGTCGCTGATGCAATGACACTTGCTTCCTTCAAAATTAGATTAGATAAATACTTTACAGAGAAGGGATTAGTTCATAAATACTCGTGGGATTAGCCTTCTTTTATACAGATAGAGTAAGGTGATTTGAAGGGGCGAGACTGGTGGAGGAGGAGGGGGGGGGGGGGGGGGGGGGTGCAACCTCGGATGGGCCCAAGAGGCTTTTTGTTGCACTTTTCTTTTATGTCTTTTATGTCTTTATGTCTATATCTATCTATATCTATATCTATCTCTATCTATATCTATCTATATCTATCTATATCTATCTATATCTATCTATATCTATCTATCTATATCTATATCTATATCTATCTATATCTATCTATCTATCTATATCTATCTATATCTATCTATATCTATATATATATCTATCTTTGTTCTTTGAGCGATAACGGCGCAATATACGTTTAGCTTATAATAATATATGCACATATGAGACCAGAAAAGGGAATAAAGTCGTTTTTTTTGCAGAGGTGCGCTCAGGAAGGGAAGAAAGGGGGTCATATTATTGCAAGGAAACTAAGAGGAATGGGCGTACAATGACATAACATACTGCAGTTTTCGGATGAAACACGCACCACAGGCTACTCTACGAACGATTATAAGATAATAGGCGAGTCCAGGTAGGGTAAAAAGGGGGTAAGCAATGTTAATTGAAGTTGTAAGTGAAATAGTCACTGTTGACTAGTTAGTATCGTAATAACGAATAATATACTTATCAAAAGGATTGCGCCGCCCCGCAGTTTGGCTCCTGGATACGCCTATGATGAAGTACAACATGCAAAAAGGAACTATCTACGATCAGTAACATGTTTATTGTGCTGGGGTAGCAACTTGTCTGCAGTTAATATTTGTTCCCAATTTGACCTCCTTTTTCACTAACCTGGTACCGCCTATGGCAAAAAATATGATTTATAACTGTTTTTGTCTAATGTCACAATCACATACCATTTTTTTTTTTTAAACATCAAAAAATGGTTTTATTACGCATTTACTTCATCCCCATATTGAGTGACCTGCCCACGCCTATGATTTTTGAATTTTCAAACGCCACTGTCATATATCAATTTCCAATTCAATCTATCGATTCGTATTAATTGTGTTAAAATCGGTCGATAAACATGAAAGCTATGTTGGATCAAAAATACCACTAAAATTTGTGGTTTTTGCCCCCCCTGTTGCCCCCCTATCAAAAATTTAGATTTTGTATTATTTAGAAATATAGATCGTGTTGAGGAGAACCAAATGCCGTTTCATTTTTGAAAATCGGACGGGTAGATCTCGATCTCCGGGGGGGGGGGGGGGGGAATCCGCTCCCCCCCCCCCCCCCCCCCTGTTAAAAATAGGGGTAGCCAGGAGCCTGTTACAAATAGGGTTTAAAGGAATATTGCCACCTCGCAGGCCAATATGGAGTATTTGGTGTGTATCGGTAGATTAAGCGTGTCCGATTTCACCTGCAAAATTTGGTTCCCGAAACTCCCCCCCCCCCCCCATTGATCAAAAAATAAATTTGCACCACTCATGATTGGCACACATTCGTAAAATTGGATTCGCCTCATCACATCAAAGGTGTCGGCCGCGCCCGGCCGCGCCCCGGCGAGCGCGCCGGCGCGGCCGACACCTTTGCCGAGCCACGGTCCTGTGCTGCCATATCCCCTGCGCGGTCGCACCGCGGCACCTCCCACCATTTTCCCTGTAAACAAGTTTCTTTGATAAGTTGCGTGGTCCCACCTGTGTTAGAAAGTTCTGGAAGTTCACCAGGAGGAAGACAGCGGCAGGTATCGTGCACACAATTTTGGAAAATCGTTGGATTCTTCAGTCTTCTCTTCACCTGTGTCACGCCGCGCCGCGCCATGAATGTGCTCCGAACAGCGTTTCGTCAGCTGGCGTCCAGGCTCGAGCATACCAGCACTAGCGCCCATCTATGGAGTGACCAGAGAAGCTGAAGTTCTTGTCTCAGCCCAACAGATCGCAGCACTGCGGGCGTTCGGCGAGCGCGCCGGGCGCGGCCGACACCTTTGCCGAGGCCACGACCGCCGAGGCGGGACGCGTCTGCCCGGTCATCTGCGGCTGGCGGCCCGCTCGGAGGCCCGTTCCAGAGGTGCGTGTCAGGACTCTGGTCTACCCGCCATCGCACGGAACGCGGGGCGAACGGCGGAGGTGCCTGGCTCTGCCTCGGGGAAGGAGATCACGATAGGACACATCAACATCCGCTCGCTGGTGCCCAAGTTGGACGAAGTCCGGCTGCTCATCCGTCAGCACGAGCTCGACGCGTTCTGCATGACGGAAACGTGGATGACCAAGGCCGTCAGTAGCGACATCCTGCTATTCCCCGGCTATCACGTCTTCAGGGAGGACCGTACCATTGCTAAGAGAGGACAGAGGTCGGTGCGCGGCGGAGGACTGGCCATCGTCATCCGTGACGACATCACAGCATGCAAGCTGAAGGTGCCACCACCAGAGGGGCAGTCGCCTGGAGAGCCTGTGGTTGACCCTGACGGCCCCTGGAGGACGCTCCGCCGTCCTCGGCGCCACCTACAGGCCACCGGGGGAACCTGTAACTCCAGACATCGACGCCCTGCGGCAGCAGCTGCTGGAGGTCTCCCGCCTGGACAAACCAGTCTTCCTGCTGGGAGACCTGAACCTGGACCTGATGCGACCAGAGAAGTCACAGGTGTCACAATACATCTGCATGCTCCAGGAACTGAACTTCATTCAGCTCATACGAGACCCGACCCGACCTGGCACGACCCCATCACTGATAGATCACGTGATCACGAACAGAACCAGCATCGGCTGTGAGGCGGCGGCTGTTGTCAAGACACATGTCAGTGATCATGACCTCATCACCGTCAGAGCTCCACTACCGAGGACAAAAAGGAAGCCGCGCGAGCTGACAACCCGCTCCACGCGCGGAGTGGACTTTAACCATCTCTGCCTGGACCTCCTGCTGTCCGACTGGTCCGCTCTGTACCGCGACGAGACGACGTCTATCGACGATCTCTACAGAGCGTTCCTCGAGAACTGGGACGCAGCGGTGGACCGGCACTGTCCTCTGAAGCGTGTCAGACTGCGGCACCCGGACCGGCCCTGGCTCACGCTCGATGACGATCTGACCGAGCTGCAACATCAGAGGGACGCCGCGAGACGCAGTAGAGACGCCCAGGGCGGTGCGGAGAGCGAGCGGCGGTACACCTCGCTGAGGAGAGAGTTTAGACGTCGGCTGGCCGCCGCCCGCGCGGACTTCTTCTCTGCACCATCCAGCATGAAGGAGATGTGGTCCGAGCTTCGGAAGCACGCGCTGGGGCCAGGGAAGTCCACGGGCCCAGGTGACGTGCCGGACGCTGCGGCGGCCGACCGCTTCAACACCTACTTCGCCGAGGTGGGAACCCGGATCGCCGAGGAGCTGGCGGAGCGCCGAGACGGGCCGCCGCCGCTGCCCCGCCCGCCCACCGTGTGCGGCGCGGCGTTCACCGTCCGGCCGGCCACGCTGCCGGAGCTCAGCTGCGCCCTGAGGCGGATGAGCGGCTCCAGAGCGGTCGGCAGCGACGGCGTGTCTCTGCAGCTGCTCAGGCGCTGCTTCGCGGCGGTGGGCCCGCACCTGCTGCGCATCGTCAACGCCTCCATCATCACCGGGAAGGTGCCATCCCTGTGGAAGCACGCCAAAGTGGTACCGATTTTTAAATCTGGTGACAGATCACAGCCTGCGAGTTTTAGACCCATCAGTGTCCTCAGTGTGCCAGCTAAAATTACGGAGAAAGTAATTAGTATTCAGCTGACGGAATATTTGTCTATAAATCGCCTCATGTCACCCACTCAGTATGCGTATCGCCCCAACCGTTCCACTGAGAGCGCCGTCGTTGACCTGGTCAGCACGATAGCAACCCACAGAGACGCGGGGCGTGTAGCATGCCTGACGTCATGTGACTTGTCTAAAGCCTTCGATTGTGTGGACCGCAACCTGTTATTCATCAGGCTGGGCTGGTATGGTATTTCATCGCACTGGTTTCTTGACTATTTTTCGAACCGTACCCAGTCAGTAGGGAGCGGCGCAACCACTGATGTAAACCATGGCGTGATTCAGGGAAGCATACTCGGACCCATCATGTTCAACATCTTCACCAACGACCTGTCATGTCATCTGCCCAGTCGCGCATCTGTCATCTCATACGCTGACGACTCACAACTCATTCATGCCGCGCCACCTACGTCAGCCGACCTAACCGGGCTGCGTCTCGCCGTGGAGGCCGACCTCGCTGCTCTGTCCGCATGGTTCAGAAGCAGTGGTCTTAAAGTAAACCCCGCTAAAACCGAGCTGATACTTTTCGGAACTGCGTCATCACTCAAAAAAACCTCGGACTTCAAAGTTAGCTTTGATGGCGCAGAACTAAAACCTGCACCCAAAATCAAAATTCTTGGCGTAGTTTTGGATCCAGAGCTGAACATGCAGCAGCAGGTCGGCAACGTGACGGGGCGCTGCTACGGTAGTCTCATCACCATCAGCAAGCTCAGAGACACTCTCCCGCAGAATACACTAACACATCTCATTCAGGCACTCGTCTTCCCACACATCACATATTGTCTACCGGCCTGGGCACCACCTACACAGCAACAGCGTCACCGGATTGACAAAGTCATTAATTTCGCCACCCGCATTGTCACCAAAAAGCGCCGACATGAACACATCACTGCATCACGTAGGGCATTAGGGTGGATGCCATTTAACGCACTGATCGAGTACAGAGACTGCGTCCTCATGCACTCGATCATACACCAGCATGATGGGCCCGAGCGTCTCAAAGCACTTGTATCGTATCGTGCCGATGTGTCCGAACGTGTCACGCGCTCAACATCTGCCGGTCTGCTTGAAACATCTCGATGTAGACTTGAGTCGACAAAGATGACCGTGCCCGTGCGTTCTGTGCGGAAGTGGAACGAGCTCAACTGTGATGTTCGTGGCAATAGCCGTGTGCGGTCTTTTAAGAAGAGCGTGAAGGGTAGTCTTACTGTGTAGCTCGCTCCTCGTCAGATTTTAGGTTATTTTAGCATTTACAGTTTATCGCATGGCGTCTTTTAATGTGTTTATATGCTTGTATCACTCTCATGTCATCATCGTTTTTATCCACTCTTATGTGTATGCTTTTACATTTTGGCAGATGCGCATGTATGACGCTGTGGTCTAATAGCCAGTGTTACATTGGATGCCACTAAGAAACGCAATAAATAAATAAATAAATAAATCACTATTTAGAATCACTTCTTTACGGACTATGATTTGCTTTTGGATATTGTAAACTCAACATCACCATTCCGTCAGTGCACTTTAAAATTAAAATGCGTATACAGTTAATTATATTTTCATCAGCCATAGCCTCTTTCATAATACAACATGAATAAAACAGCAAGAATGTCTATGGCTCGACTTTGGGGCCGTAGGAGATTTGTGACCAATACCTTACAACACAGATAGACTTTTCAAGGTTAAGTCTTGGGCGCAAATTGACCATGCAGTCGTCGCGCCCGTAAGCCCCAACAAACAAACAAGGTTAAGTCTCAGCGAATTTGGACGCTTCGGCTTTGGGCGGGCCCCAATTTCACAGCCAAACTGGATGAGAGCGGCCATCATGAATCTAGTACTGAACACAGCTGGGACCAACGTTTTGAAGTCAGAAATAAATACAAAATAAATTGCCGATACCCTGTTGTATGTGCTGCAGGAGCAAGTTTGAGCTTGAGCATACACGATTGTTGATCACCACCATTCATTTAAGTTGGTTTTTAGAAATCCTCCGTAGGTGGCAATATCCCTTTAACTGTGGGAGCCTCACCGGAGTAGGCACGTGCCCAAAGTAACTGGGTACATTAATTCAATGCGGCCGATGGGGCCAATTGCCTATTCATTTTAACTAATTAATTCAATTTACGGTTTATCTCATTTAGCTTGGTTATGTTCACACCTTCCCAAAACATCCTGTTCAAGTTGATTTGCTATCAACCCGTTAAATCGCATGCACGAGTCGGTACTATTTTAGTGTTTTGGTTTCCTAAACAATTCTTGCATTTCATGTAGTGTTTCCCCACAATGTTTTGTCTTGGAAATTCATTTGCTACCACGGTCATATGCGTTGCATGCGTTTTGATATCTATTATGCCTATTCAGACTACACTCCGGTCGGATCTTCAGCTTGCCAGCAGAGTGAGCGCCGAGGGAAAGGAGGAAGCATCGAAATCAGATCAAGATACCACCGATACTGTAGGAAATGAAATAAGTGCTGGACAACATACTTCTGAGCCTTCGGGGAAACCGGCAAAGGTCAAGGCGGTGAGAATGTCAGCCCTGTGGCCGAAAACGGGCGATTACCCCGTTATCCCGTACTTCCCGGCGGGAGAGAACTTGGCGGCCCGACCAAATATCTCCTTCGTCAAATCCATCTTCACCTACATTCAGGACCAGACGTGCATCAAGTTCAAGCTGAAGTTCCCCACCCTGACGTTCCCCGAGGACTGTTTCGTGCCTGTCTCGGACCCGACCATCTGCGTGATGTCCGACCAAGGCAGCGACGCCTGCTTCAGCGACGAGACCGGCTGCCAGTCGGGCTCCGAGTTCGACGGCCAGGCGCAGATCCTGCACGCGCCCACCGACCAGTGTCCGTTCCACGAGGCGGTGCAGAGCGTGGCCAAGCTGCTCGGTCTGCTGCAGGAGCACCGGCGCAGTGACCGTGACGAGACGCTGAAGGTGATGGTGACGGCGTCCGGCACGGACCGCCTGCTGTTCGCGCAGGGCCAGACGGCGCGCTGCACCGACTACGAGGACGACTCGCCGCTGGACCTGTTCTCGGTGACGGGACTGGACACGTCGGCCACCACGCTGCGGCACGGTGCCATTGACGGCATCCAATCCATCGAGCCCGGCATGGTCGTCGGAGTGCGAGATATACGGTGCGTATGATGATTATTTGGGGTTTGGGTGCCATTGCTGCGAGGTTAGGTTATGGTGCCGATAACAGCTTGCGCAATATCCAGTAAACTGCTGCAACAGAGAAAGCCCAAAAGTTGTAGATGCGGGACTCCGCGTACTTCGGGCCGCGGAGGGTGTCGTCGTTTTCTTTTGGGTTGGGAAAGCGTTTATGCTGTCTGGTTTTTTCTTCTTCTCGGCTATCTTGTTTGGATTGGGATCATGTCTGCTATTCAATACTCCGGCATTTGATGAGACCAAAAATGTTAGCCATTCAATGTAGAATGTCTTTACCGATGCAAGGCATTTGCCGGTCTTCCAGACACCAGTGGATCCTGGACTACAAGCGTCAGCGCAACCTGGGCCTCTCGTTCTACGACCAGCGCGACCTGATTCAGGCGTACGGCTGTGAGGAGGTCTGGGGCTGCGCCAACCGCGCCGCGTGCGACAACGGAGGCTTCCACGACCGCCACTGCCGCTGTGTGTGTCCGTTGGGCTTCGGCAGCGAGACGTGCGCCAAACGCACCCTACCGGCCGACGAGGACGGGCTGAGCTCCACCTGCTCAACGACGCTGCGCAGCCAGTTCACGTTCACGCTGGCCGACATCGGGCTGCTCAACGACGGACACCAGTTTTACGCGTGTGACGTCACGCTGGTGCCGCCGGGATGTATGCGCACGCTGGTGCAGGTCAACACGAGCTCGCTGCGAACGCTGCGGGATGAGAGCAACCCGGATTTCAAGGTGCCGACTGTTACTGGGCGAATGGCGAATTTCGAGCTTCTGAGTAGCTGGGAAGGGAGGTGCCACGATAGACCAACACGACAGGGGCGCATGAACTTAATTCATACGTTGCTCGGATGTGTTGTCTGGACACTTTTGAACATTTAGAGTTTAGAGAGTAGTAAGCACAAGCACTTTCTATTGAGACTCAAGTTGAGTAGTCACGGTGATGTCTTAGTTATGCGAACCTACTGCAAAAAAGTATGATCCTTTCCTTACTGTGCCATTTTGTCTCCAGGACAGCAACTGGTGTGAGCTCTACTTCACCCTGTTCCTGAAACACTCGATGATGGGCTGGCGAACCTACTGCCTCGATTACTTCTTCAATGAAGAGACACTCCAGTTCATGGCACACTCGAGCATCGAGCAGACGTACGGCTACATCAAGATGCACATCCCGCGCCAGAAAGTGTTCAACATGGTCGCCGGCATCGTCTTCAACATCACCTTTGTGGAGGTGCCCGAGTGCAGCAAGAAAGGCGCACGTGAGAAGGGCGGTGCCGTCATCAAAATCCACAGTTACACGGTGATGACGGCCGTGTTCTCCTACTTGGCCGGCGTGATGCTGGGCATCGTCGGCTGGATTGTGATGAGGGGACTCTGTATGAGCCATCACGACGAGTACCCGTCACTCGACAGCAGTCTGGCCTCCTCCAGGTCGTCCTCGTACGATTCTCTTGCCACGCCGCCGCTGACGCCGCTGCCGAGCTCACCGGAGCCGCGGACGCCGACCCCGCAGCCTCCGCCACAGCCTGGTCCAAAGGCGCCGCCGCCCGCGATACGCCTCCCTACGCCTGAGATTCGAGCTCCGCCACCGGACGCTGGCTCGGCTCCGCCCGGCACCTGTCCGACCCCTTCGTACCATCCAGGGAGCCGTCCGCCGCAGAATCCGCCCGGGAACAGTGCGATGCGACCCCCGCCTGCAAGTCGCCTGGCCCCGCCGCCCGGGAGCCGCCCGCCGCCAACGCAGGAGACGCACCTACCGCCGATCGGAGGTCAAGGGCAGAGGCTGTCTCCACGTCAGGGCGGTCTGAGGGCCTCCTTCGCGCAGTGGGGTGGCGCGGCGCTCAACAGCCTGCGCGCGTCCTTCGCAATGGCGAGTCGACCGCCCCAAGGCGAATCCGGACCACCGCCGCAGGGCGGTTCTCGGCCTCCGCCCCAAGGCGGCTCGAGGCCTCCGCCCCAGGGCGGTTCGCGGCCTCCACCTCAAGGCGGCTCGAGGCCTCCGCCCCCGCCCCAGGGCGGTTCGCGGCGGCCGCCGCCGGGAGCTAGGCCGCCGTCGAGGTACAAGACATCGCCCTCAAGGCCGGGCGCGATGCGGGCTCCGAGGCGGGCTCCGCCGTGAGCCGTGAGATGATGCGTACAGGATGGAAGCAAGGGCGGTCAGCATGGGATGGTGAAGAAAGCGGTGCTCAGGCCAGAACGAGGTGACCGACGGAGGGCGATGCTGGTTAAATGCGGAGAGGATGGGGAGTGAGTGGTAAACGGAGAGATGGAAGGTTGCCAAGCGGTACACGGAGGATAGTATGGTGTCTCAAATGTATCCACAGACAACTGGAGAACATTGAGACAATAAGGACATAGGCAATGTTCACATGCCATTTGAGATTGTGAGAATCTGCAAATGATAAGCTATTCTTCTTAGCTTTTTGAATGGGCAAGTTTGTCGTTGGCGTTGCTGGCTTTTGTTGGCTATGATGAAGATTGAGAGTAAGCATGTCATTGAGGAAAGGGTCGTACTTCGCAGCTTGAAAGTTTCTGCTGGTAACGTAGGCCGAAGCACAAACTTCGGTGTTTCGGTGTAGTACCAGTCGGATTGGTTCGTTTTGTATAATTATTTTATGAAACGTTGATGGATCGATATTCGATACATGCTATTTGTATGGCCTTTTGTGTTGTGATGGGAGAAACGGGTAAAATTCACCGCTTTTAGAGCAACGAAATAAAAACAGCATAACATTCATGCCGTACACTTCTGAGACTCATTACTCACCATTTCATCTTCGCCTCAGAACCCAAGTCTACACTCGGGTCGGTTTTCGTACCATGTGCATACGGGCTCTGGAAAATCTGGAATGATAGTCAATGACCGCGTCAAAGGACCGTCCTGTCGAGACTTTCGATCGTAGCAATCTCCCCAGGCTGTGCTGTCTTTTTGACCCTCATTACCGAGTCTCCGTTCTATGAAAAATAAGCCTGATCTCAGGCTCTAAGGCTCAGGATCTAAGCCTGAGTCGCACGTAGCCAGGGGGTGCCATTCAATTATATGCGGGTTAGAAAAAAACGGGCCGTTTCTCGGCGCATTTGTGTTATGTTGCTACTTTTCTATATAATGGGCAAAATAGTTCACGTTATCATTTTTTACCGCATTTTTAAACGCACAATAACATTTTTAGAGGTCCGCACCATAAGCAATGTGACGCATTGATGAGAATGCATACAGGCATAAGACTCAAAATTGTTGCGCCGCTCTGCGGCGCAATTTGTTTAAGGGTTCCTCCAGGCCTTCAGTTTTAAAACAAAAATATTCCAAGTTAGATTAGCTGATTACAAATTGGTGTCGCTGGTTCCAAAGTTGATATGGCAGTTTGCTAACTCCAGGTCCTAAAAGTTGGTATGGCCCATGCCATATGTCATAGTGCATTTTCCATCCTTGTAACGTGCTTTTTCATCCGTTTTATTTGGACCTTTCAACGCTTGGGAAGGGGGCCTTTCAGCGCTCGGGAAGGGACCCGTTTCGAGACGCCACACCCCCTGGACGAAATCCTGGCTACGTGCCTGATCACTAGCGATAGTGAATCGCCCCCAATAGCTGCCGCACGGCTCACCTCCCCGCTCCCGTGAACGCCTGATCGACCATCGCGACCCGCCCGCGCAGCGCCGGCCGCCGCCGACGTCAAAATACCCCATGGCCGTGGTGGAAACGGCCATATCTCAACCAAGCATTTCTACTACCGCTGCGAACTTTACGCCTATGATCCTCCGTTCCGGAGATTTTCAAATCGTCTAACACGTAAACCAGAACTGTTGAATATTCACTTGCCTTTGGAGCTGTCGTAATTATCCCTTCCTCACAGATCGGATACGTTTGTACTTTGTTTCAGATGGCCAAATATACTTATACTTTCGGAAACACGACTTCAAACGCTCCCCAAACTTAACATATCGGATGCTGAGAACGTCCTTGAAGTTAGCGCCTTATTCAGTGACGGATTCAGATTTGGTCTAAACCTCGGCCTAAGGTCAATTCTGGCACGCTGATCACGAATATGACCTTCATTTTTATGTTCAATGTCATCTTCAAGGTCAAAGGACGGGGTACCGCATAACGTCCCGGATGTATTGCCGGATCCTTCCAAAAAAGGTCCCAGGACCCAGATGATAGACAGGGTTCATATCTAACGTCCGTCACCGTGACCTGACTCGTAACCTTTGACCTTGGAGGTTAAATTCGAGTTCAAAGGACGGTGTACCGCATAACGTCCCGAATGTATTGCCGTTAGATATGAACGTTAGATATGGGTCCTGTCTATCATCTGGGACCACTTTGGAAAGGATCCGGGAATAAATTTGGCACGTTATGCGGTACCCCGACCTTTGACCTCGCATTTGACATCCAAGGTCAAACGGACGTTTGATATGAACCCTGTCTATCATCTGGGACCACTTTTGGAAGGGTCCGGCAATAAATTCGAGACGTTAGTCGGTACCCCGTCCTTTAACCTCGAATTTGACCTTGAAGATGACCTTAAACATAAAAATGAAGGTCATATTCGTGATCAGCGTGCCATAATTCACATTGGGCCAAGGTTATCTGGGACCACTTTGGAAAGGATCCCGCAATAAATTCGGGACGTTATGCGGTACACCGTCCTCTGATCTCGAATTTGACCTCCAAGGTCACGGGTGACGGTGACGGACGTTAGATATGAACCCTGTCTATCATCTGGGTCCTGGGACCTTTTTTGGAAGGATCCGGCAATACATCCGGGACGTTATGCGGTACCCTGTCCTGTGACCTCGAATTTGACCTTGGAGATGACATTAAACAGCAAAAGGAAGGTCATATTCGTGATCACCGTGCCAGAATTGACCTTAGGCCGAGGTTTAGAACAAATCTGAATCCGTCGCTGAAAAAGTCGCTAACTTCACGGACGCATACCGGAAGCATCCAGTATGTTGTCAAGTTTGGGAGCGTTTGGAGTGGTGTTTCCGAAAGTATAAGTATATTTGGCCATCTGAACAAAGTACAAACGTATCCGATCTGTGAGGAAGGGATAAATACGACAGCTTCAAAGGCAAGTGAATATTCAACAGTTCTGGTTACGCGTCAGACGATTTGAAAATCTCCGGAATGGAGGGTCATAGGCGTAAAGTTCGCAGCCAGTGGCGTAGCCACGGGAGGGGGGGGGGGTTCCAAGGGGTCCTAGGACACCCCGTGACGTTTTTGTGTGTTTTTTTAGTCCGGTTTTATTCTATATGGGGCCCCTCAGAAGTTTTTTGTTTGTTACTGAAATCCAGGGATAACCGATTATTGGGACACAATTTTAGCATTTGTCAGTCGGTCTGTGGGGCCCTCAATCAGTCTATGGGCCCTCAGTAAGTCCATAGGGCTCTCAGTGGGCATAGCTGACTCTGAGTTGGTTTTTGGAGCTCTCAGTGGGCCTGGATAGGCAGCTATCAGTCAGTCTTTGGGGCCCTCAGTCGGTCTGCGGGGCCCGTAGTCGGTCTATGGGCCCTTCAGTTGGTTTATGAGGCTCAACAGTCTGTGGGGCCCTCAGTAAGTATATGTGGCCCTCAGTAAATACATGGGGCCCTCAGTGGGCTTAGGTGGCTCTCAGTGGGTTTGTGGGGCCCTCAGTCGGTCTGTGGGGCCCTCAGTCGGTCTATGGGGCCCTCAGTCGATTTGCGGGGCCTTCAGTCGGTTTGCGGGGCCCTCAGTCGGTCTGCGGGGCCCTCAGTCGGTCTGCGGAGCCCTCAGTCGGTCTGCGGGGTTCTCAGTCGATCTATGGGCCTGGGCCATCAGTCGGTTTATGGGGCCTTCAGTCGGTACATGGGGCCTTCAGTCGGTAATGGGTCATATGAGGACCTCAAACGGTCTGTGGGGCCCTCAGTGACCTGGGTGGTTCTCAGCCGATCTGTGGAAACTGAGAAACTCAATTGGTCTGTGGGCTCTCAGCTGGTATGCGGGACCATCAGTCGATCTGTAGGGCCCTCAGTCGGTCTATGGGGCACTCATTTGGTCTATGGGCCTGGGGCCATCAGTCGGTACATGGGCCCTCAGAAGGCCTAGAAGGCTTTCAGTTGGTTTGTGGGACCCTCAGTGGGCCTGGGTAGCTATCACCTATCAGTCAGTCTTGGGGGCCCTCAGTAGGTCTGTGGGGCCCCAGTAAATCTGTGGGGCCCCCAGCAGGTCTGTGGGGCCCTCATTCGGTCAATGGGGCCTTTCAGTTGGTTTATGAGACTCTCGAACAGTCTGTGGGGCCCTCAGTCAGTATATGGGGCCCTCAGTGGGCTTAAATCGCTCTCAGTTGGTTTGCGGGGCCTTCAGTGGGCCTGGAAAGGTAGCCATCATTCAGTCCTTGGGGCCCTCAGTCGGTCTGCGGAGCCCTCAGTCGGTTTATTGGGCCCTCAGTGGGCCTGTGTAGGTAGCTTTCAGTCAGGTTTGGGGCCCCGAGTCGGTCTATGGGGCCTTCAGTTGGTATTTGGGGCCCTTCAGTTAGTCTATGGGGACCTCAAACGGTCTGTGGGTCCCTCAGTGACCTGGATGGCTCTCAGTCGGTCTGTGACGCTCCCTGGGTCAGGGTGGTTCTCAGCCGATCTGTGGGAACTGAGACTATTAGTCGGTCTGCGGGTCCCTCAGTCGGTCTGTGGTGCGCTTAGTCGGTCTATGGGGCCCTTAGTAGGTATGTGGGGCGCTCAGTCAGTCTATTGGGCTCTAAGTTGGCCTATGGGGCCCTTCAGTTGGTTTATGAGGTTCTCAAACAGCCTGTGGGGACCTCAGTCAGTATATGGGGCCCTCAGTAAGTACATGGGCCCTCAGTAGGCTTAGATCGCTCTCAGTTGGTTTGTGGGTCCTTCGGTGGGCCTGGAAAGGTAGTTATCAGTCAGTCATTGGGGCCCTCAGTAGGTTTGCGGGACCCTCAGTTGGTCTGCGGGGCCCTCAGTCGGTCTATGGGTCTCTCAGTCGATCAGAATCAGAATCAGAATATATTTCAAGCCCATCCAGCTATGTGCTGGCTTTTCATGTGCTCGCGTTAATGACATGGATACATCAGGAGGAAACAGCATTCACACACATCGCACATGCAACACATGTAAAAATTTCGCACTATAGCCGCCGTGCCAGACCCAGCTGTTCAGTGATCCTCCTCCGGAACACCGCAACACTAATCACCCTAGTGTCGGACGGCAGGCCGTTGTACGCTCGGGCGGCTCGATAAACAAACCGCCGCCTCCCTGACTCGGTTCTGATGCGAGGCATGGACAGTAGATCATCCTGTCTGGTCGATCTTTGCCTCACACTTTGAACGGTGTGGAAGTGGCGCGCAAGGTCACTCGGCTGTCCCTGAGTCATGATGACTTTAAGTAAACATAGTGTGCGGTACATAACGAGGTCCTGGGCAGGTAACCAGTTTAACTCATGTAATACGTCACGTACGTGATCACACTTGCGCCGTCCTGATACTACTCGCGCACAGAAGTTGAGCAGTTTTTGTATGCGCGTCACTGCTTGTGCGGTACCGTTTCCGTATACAGCGATACCGTAGCGAATCAGTGCAATCACCAGTCCGTTCACTATTGTCGGTAGCACATCATGAGGGATGCAATGCTTCGCGTGGCTGAGACCAATCAACAGTCCAGTGCACTTTGCTGCCAGTTGGTTGATATGAGGTTCGAAAGACAAATACCGATCCATCACTATCCCTAGGTTTTTAACACGCGGTATCTCTTCTACAGTCACACCGTTTACAGAGATGGAAGTTTTTTGGGAGGTCCTGGAGCATTTGACGAGTGCCAAAAACGATCAGTTGGGTCTTGCTAGAGTTGACTTTCATTTGATTTTGGGTGAACCACTGGAACAAAGTACATAGGGTCGACTCCATGCGCTGAATGAGATCGGCAATGTCACGTTTATGTCCGGTAACGAGAATTTGCGTATCGTCGGCATACTGGGTGATGCTAACATTGTCATCGATAAACAGGCTAAGGTCGTTGGAGAAGATGTTGTACAAAAGGGGTCCTAGCGATGTGCCCTGATAAACTCCGATTGGGTTTCTAACCGCCTTGGACGAACGCTGGCGTCCATCAGGAGTGCTAAATCTGACTTGCTGGTAGTGGTCTGAAAGGTAGCTTGTGAACCAGGAGCTATCTACGCCATAGAGTTCTAGTTTTTGGATCAGTTTTGAGTGGCTGACAACATCGAAGCATTTACTTAAATCTAACAGCACAAGGAGAGAAATTTCGCCGTGATCCATGCCCTGAAGCACCCGGTCTGTGACATTTATCAGAGCTGTCTCGGTAGAGTGGAAGCGTCGGAAGCCGTGTTGTGTGCACGAGAACAGATGGTTTGTATCGAAGTAGGCATACAGCTGCTTGTGGACAATACGTTCTACAATTTTGGCCAAGCAAGGGACGAGTGAGATTGGTCTGAAGTTAGCAGGGTCTCTGATGGAGCCCGATGACTTGTATATGGGCTGAACAACCGCGACTTTCCACGAATCTGGTACAACGCTGGTGGCTAGACTGGTGTTCACAATGCATAAAACGACATGCCAGATAGCACTACAACACTTTTTAAAGAACGCCATGGACAGTCCGTCAGCACCGCACGCTCCACTACTGTTCATTCTGGCCACCGTGTCCTGCAGCTCGGCGCCGGTCACCGGCCGGACAGCGAACCCGTCCGACCCCACCCGAGGTAGGCGGATCGGCAGTTCCGCAGCAGCGGCCGGTTTTCCCGCGGCAACGGCTGCGGCTGTCTTGGTGCCGATCTCCGCGAAGTATCGGTTGAGTGTGTCAGGGTCGATGTCGGGAGTGGTTGTCTGGGCGCTCCTCTTGCTGGCGATGATGGGACGCACGCAGCGGTACATGGAACCTGGGCCCGTCTCAGCTATGCGCTGTCTAATGTTGTCTCGTGAGTCGCGCTGAATAGCCGAGCGGGTCAGCCGGTTAAGCTCCTTGTACCGCGCGCGGTCTCGATATATGGGTCTGGGGTCATGAGTCGGTCCATTGGCCCTCAGGGCCTAGAAGGCTCTCAGTTGGTATGTGGGCCCTCAGTGGGCCTGGGTAGGTAGCTATCAGTCAGTCTTTGGGGCCCTCAGTAGGTCTATGGGGCCCTAAGTCGGCCTATTGGGCCCTTCAGTTGGTGTATGAGGTTCTCAAACAGCCTGTGAGGACCTCAGTCAGTATATGGGGCCCTCAGTAAGTACATGGACCCTCAGTGGGCTTAGATCGCTCTCAGTTGGTTTGTGAGACCTTCGGTGGGCCTGGAAAGGTAGCTATCAGTCAGTCCTTGGGGCCCTCAGTCGGTCTGCAGGACCCTCAGTCGGTTTATTGGGCGCCCAATTGGTCGATTAGGCCCTCAAATGGTGTGTGGGCCCTCAGTGCCCTGCGTGGCTCTCAGTCGGTCTGTGGGCCCTCAGTGACCTGGGTCGTTCTCAGCCGGTCTTTGGAAAATGAGACACTCAATCGGTGTGTGGGCCCTCAGCTGGTATGCGGGGCCCTTAGTCGATCTGCGGGGCCCTCAGTCGGTGTATGGGCCTGGGGTCATCAGTCGATCCATTGACACTCAAAGCGTCTGGAATGGTCTCAGTTGGCTTGTGGGGCCCTCAGTGGGCCTGTGTAGGTAGCTTGCAGTCAGGTTCGGGGCCCTCAGTCGGTCTATGAGGCCTTCAGTTGGTATTTGGGGCCCTTCAGTTGGTATTTGGGGCCCTTCAGTTGGTCTATGGGGACCTCAAACGGTCTGTGGGTCCCTCAGTGACCTGAATGGCTGAGACTATCAGTCGGTCTGCGGGTCCTTCAGTCGGTATGTGGGGCACTCAGTGGGTCTGTGGTGCGCTTAGTCGGTCTATGGGGCCCTTAGTAGGTCTGTGGGGCGCTCAGTCAGTCTATTGGGCTCTAAGTTGGCCTATGGGCCCTTCAGTTGGTTTATGAGGCTCTCAAAGAACCTGTGGGGACCTCAGTCAGTATATGGGGCCCTCCGTAAGTACAATGACCCTCAGTGGGCTTATATCGCTCTGTTGGTTTGTGGGTCCTTCGGTGGGCCTGGAAAGGTAGCTATCAGTCAGTCATTGGGGCCCTCAGTAGGTTTGCGGGACCCTCAGTTGGTCTGTGGGCCCTCAGTTGGTCTGTGGGCCCTCAGTTGGTCTGTGGGCCCTCAGTTGGTCTGTGGGCCCTCAGTTGGTCTGTGGGCCCTCAGTTGGTCTGTGGGCCCTCAGTTGGTCTGTGGGCCCTCAGTTGGTCTATGGTTTATGGGGCCCTCAGTCCCGAAAGTTGGTCCTCATAATACGCAGGCAGGCAGTTAATAGTTGTTCAGAGGCTGAATGACGCGATGTGTAGGTAGTAGGTACTGAACAGTGTGCAGTAATTGCCCAAAAGCCGCAGCTCTAATGGGGCTCCACTCTCCAGGCACTACACATTTTGAACATGGTGATCAACTATATCTAACTGAATAAAAAATCAAACATGTTTGAAAGCAGTTTTATTTTTAATGGAAGCAAGGTATACTTCCGTCTTTTTTTGTGTTCAGTTAATCAGTTAAACTACCATCAAAAGTAAAGACTTACGTTTATAAATACTTTTGATTTTGCAATGTTTGTTTTCTGCTATCATTCATTGCTACTCTGCGTATTTCTCTCTACTGTGATATTTCTTTCCTAGGCCATCGATGAATTATAAATGGATAGGATACTCGCCCGATTCCAGCGACCGATCAGCGGCTGCGAGGCCACCTAGCGGCG
>JAXIVJ010013680.1:0-10000 GCA_036785665.1 Chirona hameri
AATCAGCTTCCGCCATAAAAAGTGTAGGGGGGGGGGGGGTCGGCCGCCATAAAAAGTGGGAGGTCAACCCCCCTGGTTTTCAAAAGTGTGTGTGTGTGGGGGGGGGGGGGTCGCGACCCCCCCCCCCCCCCACACACACACACACACACACACTTCAGCGACGCCCCTGTCCGGGATGGAGGTATCCGCACCAATTCAGCACGTTAATTAACTGGACTGGAACTGGAGCTGCATAGGACATAATTACCTATTACCCGTCAAGGGATCACCGCCCCACCAACTCCGGTGCGTCGGTGACTTATCCCATCTCCCACATATGTTCTATGCATAGCTAGCTGGTATC
This sequence comes from Chirona hameri, assembly GCA_036785665.1. Taxonomy (NCBI): domain Eukaryota; kingdom Metazoa; phylum Arthropoda; class Thecostraca; order Balanomorpha; family Balanidae; genus Chirona; species Chirona hameri. Next base: position 344 of record JAXIVJ010013680.1, read on the forward strand.
TCGGGGATGGAGGTATCCGCACCAATTCAGCACGTGAATTAACTGGGACTTTTAAACTGAATAAACTGAGCGGTGCCGGACAGACAGACAGACAGACAGACAGACAGACAGACAGACAGACAGACAGACAGACAGACAGACAGACAGACAGACAGACAGACAGACAGACAGACAGACAGGCAGGCAGGCAGACAGACAGACAGACAGACAGACAGACAGACAGACAGACAGACAGACAGACAGACAGACAGACAGACAGACAGACAGACAGACAGACAGACAGACAGACAGACAGACAGACAGACAGACAGACAGACAGACAGACAGACAGACAGACAGACAGACAGACAGACAGACAGACAGACAGACAGACAGACAGACAGACAGACAGACAGACAGACAGACAGACAGACAGACAGACAGACAGACAGACAGACAGACAGACAGACAGACAGACAGACAGACAGACAGACAGACAGACAGACAGACAGACAGACAGACAGACAGACAGACAGACAGACAGACAGACAGACAGACAGACAGACAGACAGACAGACAGACAGACAGACAGACAGACAGACAGACAGACAGACAGACAGACAGACAGACAGACAGACAGACAGACAGACAGACAGACAGACAGACAGACAGACAGACAGACAGACAGACAGACAGACAGACAGACAGACAGACAGACAGACAGACAGACAGACAGACAGACAGACAGACAGACAGACAGACAGACAGACAGACAGACAGACAGACGCTTATCAAATAGTAATATAGATTCAGATGGTGGGGCCAATGCCCCACCAACTTTGTGTTTTTCCCCACCAGTGTTGTCCAATTTGAAGGTTTTCTGGCGTTGCAATGGTCATTTGTCACCTCAACCATGCAACACAACCAGCTAATATGACTTTTTACCCCGCCAACGTTTTTTTAAAGCTCCACCCATGCTTCTAAATTACCTACTGAATTGTTTGAAGAAGCTAGCTAAAATTGAAACTAGGAACTGTTGCGTTGTGTCTATCGACTACCAGTTGCTGGTAGCTTGTTTAGTAAGAATTAGTACCTGTTGCTCAACTGCAGATTGCCTAGCTACTAACGCGCTGAGTATACAATCATTATGTGAATAACACCAACACTCGCAGTGGCATTACGGCCTCAATCACACTGGAGTGGCACCGGGCGTACAGTGACCCGGTACACCCTCCCCGCCGGCCCCGCCCTCCGATAGCGTAACTACCTCGTCAGCGCCCCACCCCACCCCACCCCCTCCCTCGCAGCGACGTGCATCAATAACGCACCGTTACCGTGCCGCCGCCGCCGCCGCCGCCGCCGCGCCAGAGAGAATGATTCCCAAATCATAATTGACCCGATTTCGGTGACGTTTCGACTCACAAAAGCGCGGTCAGGCCATGACGAATGCCCGTGGGGCGTGCCGGTGCGACGCCGGCTCCGCCCTCCGCGGGTCAGCCGCGTAACGAGCACCCTGTTTGTATGTCTGTGTGGGCCGGTTTCGGGTCGCCCCGCACGGCCCGGCCGGCGGGCTGCACCAGGGCGCGGTACTGGGTCCACCGGTGTTCGTCGTGGCTGCACCAGGCACCGGGTGCCGTATATGTATCGGTGCCGGGTTAACGGACGCGGCTCGTTGCGAGTGCGATTCGCGGTCCGATGTGCTTGTGCGATCATGCTGCGCCGTTATCGGGTAAGCGCCTTAGCGAGTGTGCGTGCCGGTACGTGGCGCGCGAGCGTGGGCCCTGATCCGACTCCGGAGACACCTGTCGTCAGACTGGTACCAGCCGTCAGTCTGCCGGAGCCGCCCGGTGATGTGAAACCCACACGATGCCGGATCTGTAACACGGCGGAATAAAAACAATCCCCCCCCCCCCCAAGAATAAACATAATCACAACTGCGCAGTGGTGCGGCCGCGCGGTCAGCCAGCGACTGCAGAGTACCGGTCCAAATACAGGAAAATCTAGCAGGCGGACCGTGTTATCTGGGCTTAACTGGGGCGGCCATGGCCAGCTGGAAAAGCAGCGCTGACACGTGGGGTTCGCGAGCCCAGTTCAGAGCGGGTAACGGCGGCTCCGTCGGTACAGTTAATTTGGGGTCGCCTGACGCTCTCCGGGATTTTCCTCGGCGCTCGCATGACGTTCGCTCGGCGTTCGCTTAGCATTTGTTGAGTGTTTGCTCGGTGTTCGCTCATAATTCGCTTGGCGCTTGCTCAGGGTTCGCTTGACGTCTGCTCGACGTTCGCTTGACGTTCGCTCGACGATCGCTCGACGATCGCTGGGTGTTCACTGGGCGCTCGCTTGGCGTTCGCTTGATGTTCGTTTGGCGTTTGCTCGATGTTCGTTTCGCGTTCGCTCGATGTTCGTTTGGCGTTCGCTCGATGTTCGTTTGGCGTTCGCTCGATGTTCGTTTGGCGTTTGCTCGATGTTCGTTTGGCGTTCGCTCGATGTTCGTTTGGCGTTTGCTCGATGTTCGTTTGGCGTTCGCTCTGCGATCACTCTGCGTTCGCCCGATGTTCTCTCGACGTTCGTTCGGCATTCGCTCGTGTCTACTAGTTTGCTAGTGTACTTACTTACTAACTAGTTTACTTACTGCACCACTCTCGCTGCTCCGTTGTTGTCCTATTTTTGTATCAGTATTCGCTCGCTCGGATCGTCGGTCGGTCGGTGAGCGACCCACGGGACTTAGCCCGGGCGGGCGCGGCGGACGGCGGCGGACGGCGGCGGACGGCGGCGGACGTTACATGTTCGTGCCATGTTCCGCCATAAATACCGGAGGCCGCAGCGCTGGCGTATTGATCGGAGAGTGAGGTCGCGCATGCAGACGCTCAGGTAAATAGTGGCAACGTTCGCCCCCGACAAACCCTACTTCCGGGTGAGGAGACGCTACCGGCCCATCAGCGCGTCCACGTACATACATACATGTGAGGAGGGTGATGATTATCTGGCTTGAGAAGGATTGGAAGGATTGGGTGGTAGGAGCTGCGAGGGCGGTCGGAAGCAAGGATGAGCGCGACGATCAGAGGCAGGGACGGTGACGAAACAATGCCGTATGAGCTCGCAAAAATCTCATTCCTAATTCCATGTTCAGAAAATAAAATGCAAAAAGCTGCATTTCCGTATTAACGGCGAACGTGTTGGCAATGCCTATCAGGCTCACGGGTAGAGTCGTGGGCAAATGGCGCAGGACGCTGTGTATGATGTGTCCTGCTGACGCTGATGACGCTGTGTCTGATGTGTCCTGCTGACGCTGCTGACGCTGTGTCTGATGTGTCCTGCTGACGCTGATGACGCTGTGTCTGATGTGTCCTGCTGACGCCGTGTCTGATGTGTCCTGCTGACGCTGATGACGCTATGTCTGATGTGTCCTGCTGACGCTGTGTCTGATGTGTCCTGCTGACGCTGATGACGCTGTGTCTGATGTCCTGCTGACGCTGATGACGCTCTGTCCGATGTGTCCTGCTGACGCTGTGTCTGATGTGTCTGATGTGTCCTGCTGACGCTGATGACGCTGTGTCTGATGTGTCCTGCTGACGCTGATGACGCTGTGTCTGATGTGTCCTGCTGACGCTGATGACGCTGTGTCTGATGTGTCCTGCTGACGCTGTGTCTGATGTGTCCTGCTGACGCTGCTGACGCTGCTGACGCTGCTGACGCTGCTGACGCTGCTGACGCTGCTGACGCTGCTGACGCTGCTGACGCTGCTGACGCTGCTGACGCTGCTGACGCTGCTGACGCTGCTGACGCTGCTGACGCTGCTGACGCTGCTGACGCTGCTGACGCTGCTGACGCTGTGTCTGATGTGTCCTGCTGACGCTGATGACGCTGTGTCTGATGTCCTGCTGACGCTGATGACGCTCTGTCCGATGTGTCCTGCTGACGCTGTGTCTGATGTGTCTGATGTGTCCTGCTGACGCTGATGACGCTGTGTCTGATGTGTCCTGCTGACGCTGATGACGCTGTGTCTGATGTGTCCTGCTGACGCTGCTGACGCTGTGTCTGATGTGTCCTGCTGACGCTGATGACGCTGTGTCTGATGTGTCCTGCTGACGCTGTGTCTGATGTGTCCTGCTGACGCTGCTGACGCTGCTGACGCTGCTGACGCTGCTGACGCTGCTGACGCTGCTGACGCTGCTGACGCTGCTGACGCTGCTGACGCTGCTGACGCTGCTGACGCTGCTGACGCTGCTGACGCTGCTGACGCTGCTGACGCTGCTGACGCTGCTGACGCTGCTGACGCTGCTGACGCTGCTGACGCTGCTGACGCTGCTGACGCTGCTGACGCTGCTGACGCTGCTGACGCTGCTGACGCTGCTGACGCTGCTGACGCTGCTGACGCTGCTGACGCTGCTGACGCTGCTGACGCTGCTGACGCTGTGTCTGATGTGTCCTGCAGACGCTGATGACGCTCTGTCTGATGTGTCCTGGTGACGCTGATGACGCTCTGTCGGCAATAGGTCTGGCGTGTGGGAGTGGCAGTCTAGTTTTGGAGTTGGGCCGATTAGCGGTAGATACAGGGACAATGAATCCGTCGGCCTAAATAGAGCAAGTCGGCAAAAAGTAGCCTAATCTGGCGACGTCATTAATAAGCCGAACAGTGAACAATACATACAAAATACTTCTGCGGTCTTTGTGAAGCACGAATGAAGATAAATAGTTTGGTTACATAAAGCCAGAGTTTATATAAAGCCAGATACAATGGGCATTGATTAAGCAATGCGCATCGCAAAGCGATAATAACTTCTCCGTTGTAAGACGATCGTCATTAATATACATTTCTGCTCAATACAATTTACCTCGCCGTCTCAGATTTCATTACGGTCTGAAATTATTGAATTCTTCAGCCCCCATTGAAGTATGGAGATAATTATACTTCTGCGACACGATAAAAACTGCAAAAATGATTATGTTCTCGGATATATCGGAAATGTCATTCGTATCAGTACCTATTTTTCAACTGAAAGTATATAGATAAATGTGACACTAAGTAGGTATGTTATTAATCTTGTTCCCTTGTACCTGCTAAAATGAATCAACAGAATTCCTCTTCGAATCTGATACAGTTGCTGGTTGCTTTCCTTTCACCCCCATCGTGGAAAGTACCGGGCTTGTAATGTGTTTTTATTAATTTCTTTGTAAACAAACTACCATACAAAATGTACAGGACTATGTATATATACCCAGGGTAGATGGGACTTGCGTCTCGCATTCATTTCATTTATATTATGAAAAATATTGCTCCACACTATAAATATGGTACAACCGAGGTGACCCCGAGCTCAAACACACCCTCTCCATGCTGCGGTCGGGGTCGTCGTCTCCACGCACGGGAACTTGCACAGAGATAAAATGTAAGTACAGGTAATAACAAAACAACAAACATAAACTAACCAACGGTAGAACAGTTCGCTAAGAATAGGACAAAGTTGCACGGGCGGCCCGGGGGCACCTCGACGCAAGCTAAGGCCCGAAGGAGCCGGCCATCTCGCAAGGGATCGCCGCTACCAGCGCACACCGGGTGGAGCGGCGCGAGCCGCCGCCGGCCGTACCACAGAGGAAACTGGTCGTGCCATCGTGCGACCGTAGTGTACCATTGCCAGGCGCTTCCTGGGCCACTCAGGGCCTCCCTCCTCTCTTTCACACCAACGCACCACCTAGACCTAACACCAAGAGAAAACACCGAATGACGCTGGCGGCGGGCTCGCTTGGCCCGCGCTCCAACTAGAGATACATGGAAAAGCGAAAAAGTCCGCCGGGGCGGCGGGGCGACGCGGCGGCGCCGCGCGGGAAACAGAGACGACAGTGGAGCGGCGCGCGAAAACCGACTCAGCACAGTCACGTGAGTATGAGCAAGTTACCGATTGCACTTTATTTTCCAACCCAACTTGGCATGTGACGCGTCGAGCGGTAGGCGAGGCGCGGCGTCATATTGCGTGAGGTCACCCGTGGCCGAGCGTGCGCCGCGCACGCGGAAGCAGGCGTCCTCCTCGCGGCGCACGACGCGCGCAGAGGACGGCCATCGCGGCGCAAAGCGCCGCAGGTCACTGAACGCCGTGCGCCGCATTCGTCGCCGCCGCGCCGCCCACACCGCGCTCTCGGCGCGTGAACGAACATGCAGCGAACACCGGGGTTGCACAGGAAGCTCTGTGTGGCGCGTGAGGTCAGTCTGGTGTCCACTAGATCGGGTGCGCCCACGAGGTCCGGCCGCGGCGGGCCGGGCCGAGCGCTGAGATCGACTAGGGATCGGGCTGTTTGTACTGTGGGCGTATTACGGTATATGGAAACTGCGAGATACAGTCATGGCACAAGCGATCGTGTCAAGGCATCGGAAGGTAGAGAAGTTGACATGGACGGGCGGCGCACCACGAATGCCCAAATTATTGGAGTGGGTTTGATTTGGCGTTCACGGACCTGTGCGAGTGGGACGGGTGCATTCCGTCCGCGTCGCTCTCTATCGACTAGCTTGTGCCCCAGTGAGACCCAGTTGGCATCGAATGACGCGACTTGATATGCTAGCGCAACACTAACGGAAGCGATGAAGCACGGACCGGGAACCAGACGCACATACAGGTAAGGCCTCTTCCAACAAGCAGACCGGTCCACGACAACGCGCTCACAGCCGTGCCACGCGCGCGGAGGCGCGTGACACGTGCGCGTGCCCACAGCACACTCACTCGCTCGCGCACACACTCAGCTCAGCAGTTGACGATGTCGCGAAACGGGGGCTCGTCAGCCCAAGGGTCACGAAAGTCCCCCAGAGCGGAGAGCACATCAGAGTCGTACTTGAACTCGAGGTGCGACCCAGAGCTGCTGGCCACCGACATATTGTCCAGGTCGAGGTCAGCGCCGAACGAGTCAAGCGGCATGTCGAGTTCGGACACCAGGTCTGCCATCTTGAGCTGCAGGAGTTCGTCGAGTCCGTCCGGGTCGGCGCGGAGCGAGTCCAGCGGTTCTGTCTTCACCAGCGCGGAGGCGTCCGCGTCGACGGGTGATGCCGACGGAGAGCCAACCATGAGGTCGTAGAGCTCCGAAGCCTCGGTCTTCACGGTGAACACGGGGGGCTCTTCGTACATGGTGGCTGACTCGGGTGAGTCGGGCATTACTGTCGACGGGCTCGTCGGCACGCCTGTCGGGCTGGAGCGCGCTGACGAGCGCGTGGAGCGCGAAGACGCCGCGCTTGATGGCCGCTTCGTCGGCGTCGCGGGCCTCTTCGCCGGAGTGCTGGGCCGCTTGGCGCGTGGCGGCAGCGTGGCGGCCGGCGAGCGCGCCTCGGGCGCCACCGACACCAGGCCAGGCTTGCTCCCCTTGACGCTTTCTTTGAACTTGCTGTCGATGGTCAGCTTCAGCTTGAGGCGCTGATGGTTAACGGGCGCGAAGTGGCCAGCCGTCTGAGTGATACGCGAGCGCGCCGCGCCAGAGTTGTTCACCACTGCCTTGAAGCCGGCCGACGCCACCGCGCGCGCCTTGGAGCGCGTCCTCTCCGTGGTCTTAACCTGGCCCGGCTTGAGCGTCTTCTTGCGCGGCCGGTACTTGTAGTCGGGGAACTCGCGCTGGTGGAACTCCTTGAGCCGCTTGGAGATATCTTGGAATTGAGCGCGCTGGGCGTCGCTCAGCAGCTTCCAGCGGCGGCCCAGCTCCTTGGAGATCTCGGCGTTGTGCATGTCGGCGGTGACCTCGATGATCTTGCGGCGCTCGATCTGTGACCAGACCATGAAGGCGTTCATAGGCCGCTTCACGTGGTTGAGCGGGTGCTTCTTGGTCTGCAACAACAGAGACAGGGACGTTAGTGATGTGCAGAGGAAGCCAGGTACGAGTTACATCACGGAGCGGGGAGTACGGGTCACGGGTCACGGGTCACGGGTCACAGGTCACGGTTCACGGGGCACAGGTCATAGGCCATAGGGTCATAGGTCACGGGTCACAGGTCATAGGTCACGGGTTACAGGTCATAGGTCATAGGTCACGGGTCACGGTCATAGGTTACGGGTCACGGGTCAGCGATACATCGGTGTGTTGATGCCGCAGCACTAACCGCTTCTTCGAGACGGTGATGTCATTTCAGCAGACCGACAGACAGCTATGCATAAATGATGAGCTTAAACTCTGATGTCATCGACCCATATCAGTTCTCGGCACCACCGACCCGACCTCACGACCTCTCGGCACCACTGACCCGACCTCACCGACCTCTCATCACCACGTGTGGCAGCACCCACCGATCCACACAGCGCCGATCAACTTCGCCAGCCGCGTCTTTTTCGGGGCGCAGCTCGGCGCTTTATTACTAAAGTTGGACGGCCGGCCGAAACTTGAACAATTTCCAAACAGTGCGGCGGATTTACATCGCAGTGACGAAACTGCCGTTCTCGCAGCCGAGGAGGAGGTGGCGGACCGCGGAGCTGTCAGCCCGGCCAGCCGCCGTCCCACCATACCGTCAACCGCCGGGCGCCGGCGAATGACGGTATGGTGGGAGGAGGAGAACCGTGCCGAGCGCGAGGCTGGGCGGAGGGCGTCAGCGTGGCGCCACGAGGACGTGTTGTGTCAGGGATCAGGGCGGAGGTGAAGGCGGCCCGCGGAGGTCACCCGCGATCCGCCCGGCGGTGCGGAGCAGCGCTCAGTGTCCGCGGAGAGGGTCCGCCAGGAGAGGATCCGACCGGCGGCGTCCGCCTCGTCCGTGGCTGGTGAAGAGAATTAATTGGAACCCGCGCCGCGCCGCGCGCACCACTGGCCTCCATGGACGCTCATAGAATCCGGCGACGTAAGGAGCGCGGTCACAATCGACGGTGGTGGAATTTTAACAGACATAGTTTAAAGTCGGAGAAAGGAAGTGTGTGACATCACGGTTCTTAGAAACCAGCCGAGTTTTCTGGAAAGCGAGCCATAAATTAGATCATTAATTGGTATCGTATTTCGAAACAAGCATGCCTCGGACTGGCTTCGGCAATCTTTCCAGTAGCAAACTAACGCTGAGGTTAATCACATCACCACTGGTATTTTATTCGAATGCTGAATGAGAAGCCGTAATGCTCCAGAACGACGATGTATCATATCATTTAAGGATGAATGTACATAATATATATATATATATATATATATATATATATATATATATATATATATATATATATATATATATATATATATATATATATATATACATATACATATACATATACATATACATATACATATACATATACATATACATATACATATACATATACATATACATATACATATACATATACATATACATATACATATACATATACATATACATATACATATACATATACATATACATATACATATACATATACATATACATATACATATACATATACATATACATATACATATACATATACATATACATATACATATACATATACATATACATATACATATACATATACATATACATATACATATACATATACATATACATATACATATACATATACATATACATATACATATACATATACATATACATATACATATACATATACATATACATATACATATACATATACATATACATATACATATACATATACATATACATATACATATACATATACATATACATATACATATACATATACATATACATATACATATACATATACATATACATAT
>JAXIVJ010013680.1:15000-36530 GCA_036785665.1 Chirona hameri
TCCCCGAGTGGGAACCGAGCGGGTCCCGAGTGGGAACCGGCGGCTTCGAGCGCCTCTGATCGTTTGCTGATAACAAATTCACTCAACCAACCAACCATGTGTTAACGATATCGAACATCGCGACGTGGCATATTCAGCAGGCCGATAGACAAATCAAAATAGAAGCCACCGTCAGTTCTGCCTTCGCAGCGGCGAGACCACTGCTGTCACTCGTTATGGTGTCACTGATGTCACTGATGTCAAACAGGAGATGACGTGAGGTTATTCAGTCATCAAACGCAGCCAAGGCGCCGGTCCAGGTCGGCGCGTGTATCGGAAAGTCGGGGTCGCTGCTGTCAGTCCGACGCTCCACAGAGCTGGGCGCTCGCGTGATGACGGCGGAGACGGCGGAGCCTAGCTCTAGGAACCCGTAGTCGACGGTTGCTCGTTGGTCAGTTCGGACGCGGCGACTGTCTCACGTCTCCCATCTCCCGTCTCCCGTCTCCCATGTTCCGGCTATCGTCACCCTTCTCCCATCTCCCTTCTGCCCAGCCCTATCACCGGCAGCCCCTAATGTGTCTCCTCCAGTCTCCTCCGACCCAGCCGGCCGGAGACGCCCGTAGACCCCCACAACGAGCTCGCAAACTGCCACGAAAACACCGCCTCCCGCCGCGCCAGACTGTTTTGACAACGCGCGAAATCCTCGCCGTCACTAAAGGGCTGCAAACGCCCGCGCCGAGCAAACAGGCGGCGGCGGCGGGACGGAGGGCGAGGGGGCGCGACGAAAATTGCACCGCGCGCAGAGGACCACACACGCACACACACATTAGACGTCGACGGGGGAGGGGGGGGGGGCGCCCGCTTATGTTTTATACATGCTCCCGCGCTGGAACGCCGCGCTGCGCTGCGCGACGTCGTCGCCGAAAATCAATTCATGAGGAAAGGAGAAATCAATTCAAGGATCTCAGCAAAACATTCCAGCGGCTGCTCAGCGCGAGCGCAGCGTCCACAAAAGCAGCTGGCACCGAAAATCCCGTCAGGATGAATCGGCGACTCCCTGGGGAACAGGCACTGTGCCAATACCCCGGAGAATAATGGGGAGAGCCTCGCCCAGCGTGCTCCGCCGGGAGTCTCGCCCCACGGTGAGCAGGAAAATAGTATCGATTGTGCGGCTGGCGCCGCTGGAGGTAGGGGTCTCGGGGGGCCTCGGGGCCTGTGTAAGGGGGGGGGAGGGTTCACTGCGGGCAATCTGCGTGCGTGCCAAGGGGTGCGGCCCGAATACCGTGGCGACACGTGTCGGTCGGAGCGCCGGTGACAGTGGCCACGCGCAGGCCAGTGTCCGATGGCTGCCGGCTGTGTCGGGACAGAGTCTGGTCTGTCCGAGCGCCGCGGCCACCACGCCCTCGGATCCGATGACGGCCAGCTATGTCAGACACGCACCGACTCGCCACGACGTAGAATTTAGCCACAGACGCACAATGAGCGAAGAATATTCGCGACACTGGTGGGATTCGAACCGGCGACCTTTCGGTGACGGGGACAGCTGAGATGCGTCATCGCTGCAGCGCGCGCCTGCGTCTTCTCTACCGATATCGAAGCTGTCAGGGGAGCTCCGCACTCAGTTATAATCAACGTCAGCTCACCGTCTGACTGTTCGCAGACTCACCGACAGCGTCCGAACGACCCCGCAACCGACGCGAGGGTGCGTTCAGACACGCTACCACAAGGCGAAAACGCTATCACAAGGCAGTAGCCGGTGCGGCTGCGGAGTTAAAACAGTGACATAACTTCTTTCCAATTTCTTTTTTTGTCAATTCATACCATAAAAGTAACTTACCAGGGATATTGTGTCATACCACAAAAGTAGCTAAAAGGAAGTGTTTCATTTCATAAACGTAGCTTAACAAGATATTTTTCATTTCATAGAAGCAGCTCACCATTTTAATCAAATGAATTCCGAAAATAAGAGGAGTATTATCAATTGTTCCACGTCTGCGTAGCCGTAGGCCGGTGTCGCCATCTAAACCGCACCGCAAAGTCTCTCGATTCGGAGCGCGTGGGCCGAGAGGCGATCAAGTTGCACGGCGCACACGCCGCCCTAAAACCGGCCGCTCGAGGCCGCCGCGGCGCACACCGAGCCGGTGCACCAAATACAGCTCGCGGTGCGTCGTGAACGTCTCGGCCGGGCGAAATCTCCCTGGGCCAGCCATCGGCACCTCAGCAAACCTTACAGCGCGCCGCCGCCGGTGTTGACCGGCTGGGGACGAGTCAGCTTCCCAGGCCGCGTAACATCTGACATCGGATAACACCATCTGGCGGCGGCGGCGGCGGAGGATCAGCTGAGCGCTGCGTGTGCTGAGTGTGGTCGAGGCCGCTCACCCGCCGACTCCCACGGCGGTAAGCCGATCGCACGCTGGCGCGCGTTTCACCGCGATGTGTGTGTGTGCGTGTGTTTCCACACACACGCATTATACACTCCAGACTCTAGTGCGCGTCATGGACGGAGGCACTCCTAAGCTCCGACTCCAGTTTTCGAGACTCCAGATTCCGGGCTACAGACCCATGCTGTTTTCTCCCGACTCTAGTCACTTGACTCCCGACTCTAGTATCCCAGCCATCGGCGTGGCCGCCAATGCCGCTCAAGCCCCGGCTGGTGCCCGTTTGAGAGCCCCCGCCTCGATCTTCCGATAATGGACGGTTAGGCGCGGTATGTCGATTATTTCGGAAATTAATCGCAGGCACCCTGGACGGAACTTCGGCCTTTGGCGGGCCGCTGCCGGGCCGAATCGAAGTTTGACCGCTCTGATAAATGCGGTATCTCGGGTCAGACGAGTCAAGCCCCACCGAAGAACTTCCTGCCATCGAGGAGATATGCTGGCCATACCGCTTACTCACAACTCATCAAACTAACTTTAATTTTGTTTCTGAACCGCCTTTCCTATGTTTATCTCTCACCTCCCACACAGCCCAAGAGCCAGCTAGAGCCCCGCGTACAGTCCAGTCAGGAGCGTCCTCTCCCTCCCAGAGGCACCGGTAGCGGATACGACGCCCCGGGGAGGGAGGGACGGAGGTCCCACGGGGTGCCATCGATCACGGGGCTCTCCGCTCTGCCCGTGCAGTGGCCAGTCGGGCGTACAAGCCCACCTTTCCGGCTGCCTGCCCGCCTTCCGTCCAACTGAATAAAGTTTGCATAAGGTGAGTTTATGGCCTCCCAGACCACTGAATAATTGATGTAGCCGATGCCTGCTTGTGTTCCTGGTCCAATCGCATAGTCCCACCGCGATAGGTTGAGATGACCGTTTTCCATTAGGAACTTTACTGAGCTGGAGGCACGGGGCTAGGTCCTACTTCTCAGTTATCCTCTATCGAATCATATTTACGCTCACTGTGATGTTCGATATTCGTAAATCCTTCAGAACAGTGCAGGAAATTTGTGTCACAACGCAGGACCGTAACGTATGTGTGTGCCTAGGCAAGTGCAGGGCCGGTAGTTAGAACGACCTGATTCTAACAACGACCGCCGACCGCCGACCGCGTGGTCGACCGTGGCCCTCCGGCCTCCACTACAGTGGATAATGAGCCAAGTGGTCTGTCCAACCGCCTGCTGCCACAGACACAGGCCATGAGTGAGGAGTGAGGAGTGAGGAGTGAGGAGCGAGGAGCGAGGAGCGAGGAGCGAGGAGCGAGGAGCGAGGAGCGAGGAGCGAGGAGCGAGGAGTGGGGAGTGAGGAGAGTGAGTGAGAAGCGAGGAGTGAGAAGCGAGGAGCGAGGAGTGAGGAGTGAGGAGCGATGAGTGAGGAGCGAGGAGCGAGGAGCGAGGAGTGAGGAGTGAGGAGTGAGGAGTGAGGAGTGAGGAGTGAGGAGTGAGGAGTGAGGAGTGAGGAGTGAGGAGTGAGGAGTGAGGAGTGAGGAGTGAGGAGTGAGGAGTGAGGAGTGAGGAGTGAGGAGTGAGGAGTGAGGAGTGAGGAGTGAGGAGTGAGGAGTGAGGAGTGAGCCGTCGCGGAGGGTTGACCCGCGCCAGACCGACCCGTGGATCGCTCACGAATCCGCTGTAGAGAGCGACGCTGTCCGCAAAAACTGCGGGTCGGCCGCGCCACACCGCCGCCGCAACGCAGTCACTTCGGTCCGTGTCCGGCTAACCGCGGCCCTGGGCAGACCTTGAGCGCGGCATCAGGAAGGGAGAGAGCTCCGTGCGCCGACTGCAGAGCCATCTGACGGTGACCTCCGGCGACGCGGTGCGGGTCACGAGGTCACTGTCGCGGTGTCATCTGCGTCGGCGTGGAAAGTTGCCCGTGAGAGTGTGGTTTCGAAGGAGAATTATAGAACCACTCATGCGCTCACCAGAAGCTGGTCAAATGGAACAGCCATCGCGACCGCGCGCGGCGACAGAGCGGCGACAATTCTCACCCAGTCTCACCCCGCGCGCAGCCGGTCAGCCGGCGTACACTTCCGGTAGCGGCAAGATCAAAGCCTCCGCCGGTCTCGCGCTGCGCACAACAAACACCGCAGAGGCCGGTCGACGTATGTACGGGGCACCATCGCGCCTAGCAACCTTGAGCGTGCAGGAACGACTTCGAGCCGACCTGCCGTCGCCCACCCGTACCGCGTTAATCGAGCAGCAGCGGACTCGCTAGTCGGACACTCCGACCGGCCGTCGAGGGTGGGTGGAAAACATCAGCTGATCGGGCAGCCTGAGGCGGCCGAGGGAGAGAGTGCACCCAACGCACCGATCTCGCACTTAAACTGTACGCCGGCCGCCACTGTGGTCGATTTTCAGCTGTCAGGTGACACGCCTACCGACATCGAACCAGCGCGACGGTGCTATTCGAGCCTCCAGTCACCTGAGCAAACCTTCTGGCGGCCGAGACCGCGGGAACCAGCCTTAGCGGCCACAAACAAGACGCCGTCAGGCTTCCGCGCTTTTCGTCGCGCCAACAGCGTCGCCAGGCGCTGCACCAGACTCCCAGCTACCAGTTCCAGTCTCTCAGCTCCCAGCTCTTAGCCCCCAGCTCCCGAGAATCGGCCACCAGGTCTAGGTCCACTGAGTCGACTCCTGGCTTCCGACTCTTACTCCTGACTCTTAGCTCCCCACTCAGGCTCCCGGCTCCCGGCTCCCGGCTCCCTGCTCCCTGCTCCCTGCTCCCTGCTCCCTGCTCCCTGCTCCCTGCTCCCTGCTCCCTGCTCCGGGCCAGGCTCCCGGCTCCCGAGTGGCCATCCGCGGACCGCGTGCTGCTACCAGCGCAGCTGGCCGGCTGGCGGCGGCGGCGCGGCAGCGGCGCAGACAGCCCCTGTGCGCGGCTGGCCGGCTGGCGGCGGCGGCGCGGCGGTGGCGCAGACAGCCCCTGTGCGCGGCTGGCCGGCTGGCCAGTGTCCACGGGGGTGAGATTCCAGACTCGTGAGATCGACTGGCCGGGGGGGGGGGGGGGGTGCTCCTCCGCTGCCGCCATGAGCGGAGCCGACAGCAGGATCGGAGGAGCAGATCGGAGCGGAGCAGAGCAGGAGCAGAGCGGAGAGGAACAGGAGTGGAGGAGCGGGACTGGAGTGGAGCAAGAGCGGAGCATGAGCGGGCAGGAGCAGGGAAGGGGCTGAGCAGGAGTCGATCAGGATCGAGCAGGAGCGGAGCAGGAGCGGAGCAGGAGCGGAGCAGGAGCGGAGCAGGAGCGGAGCAGGAGCGGAGCAGGAGCAGGAGCGGAACAGGAGCGGGACAGGAGCGGAACAGGAGCACAATCAGGAGCAGGATCGGGTCACAGACAAACACGACCGGATCGCGGACAAAACGTGATCAGCGGACCAGCGAGCCAGCCAGGTGCGGCAGATGGTCCAGCCGACCACCGGGCGCAGGTGCAGACTACGGCACCCAGCTGCCCCTCTCTCTGTTGTAAGGCGCCCAGCTGCCGTCTCGCCCTTGTAAGGCGCCCCCCGGCACGCGGCCGCCAGCCAGCCAGCCACCGGTACCCGCCGGTCCCACCTGAGGGTCTCTCTCCATTGCCCGCGGTCCCACCTGAGGGTCCGCTCTCTCTCTCTCTCTCTCTCTCTCTCTCTCTCTCTCTCTCTCTCTCTCTCTTCTCTCTCTCTCTCTCGCTCTCTCGCTCTCTCGCTCTCTCGCTCTCTCGCTCTCTCGCTCTCGTCTCTCGCTTCTCTCATCTCGCTCTCTCGCTCTCTCGCTCTCTCGCTCTCTCGCTCTCTCGCTCTCTCGCTCTCTCGCTCTCTCCTCGCTCTCGCTCTCTCGCTCTCTCGCTCTCTCGCTCTCTCGCTCTCTCGCTCTCTCGCTCTCTCGCCTCCTCGCTCTCTCGCTCTCTCGCTCTCTCGCTCTCTCCTCTCGCTCTCTCCTCTCTCGCACTCGCTCTCGCTCTCGCTCTCGCTCTCGCTCTCGCTCTCTCTCTCTCTCTCTCTCTCTCTCTCTCTCTCTCTCTCTCTCTCTCTCTCTCTCTCTCTCTCTCTCTCTCTCTCTCTCTCTCTCTCTCTCTCTCTCTCTCTCTCTCTCTCCAGTGTGCACCGGCCGACTCTGCTCCGCTCACCAGCTGGTCGACGGCCGAGAAACGAGCCGAGAGCCTTCGCCGCCGGCCGGGCCGACCCACCGGAGGACGGCGGGGTTGCCCACATCTCACGACAGCGCAGCAGCCGCCGCCGCCAACCACCGCCACCGCCACAGCCACCGCCGCCACCGCCACCGCCGCCGCCGCCGCCGCCGCCCCGCCGCCGCGGTCGGGCCGTGGCGATCTCACCCAGAGGCATGGAGGAGGCGTGAAGGACGCGTTTGCGATGATGGTGGCGCGCCGAGGCATTCAGCGGGCGCTGGCCCGGATCGGAGGCAATGGTAATGTCAATGGATGCAGTTCAATGATGGCCTCATCCCGAAGTTGGCAGTGTCGACGGCGACAAGTTATATACCCAGGACAATATGAATTATATAGACAGACAGACCTTGCTTGCTACTTTGCTGGGGCGCCCTCTGCAGCGTACCCTCAGTAAGCTACCATGCACCCTCTGTAAGGTCCTCGGCATACATACTGCATATCGAAGACGGCACCCTGCGCAGAACCTTGTGACGTTTTCCTCGGCGCGGTCAGTATGGATCGCGGGCGGCGAGCGGCCGGCGGCCCCCTGCAGCTCAGCTGGAGCTCTCTCGGACCGACACAATTAATCAGTGGGGCATCCGTGTAAAAACACAGTCATCAGCGCCGGGTCGACCGGCGCAGGAGCGGCGCATCAGGGCCGGGTCGAGGGGTCGAGCGGCGCGGGTCGTGCCCTCTGACGGCAATCGGCCCGCGGACCCGGGAAGGCGAGACGGAGGGAAGGCGGGACGGCGGGACGACGGGACGGCGGGACGGAGCGACGGCTTGGTCTGGTGGAGTGCGGTGGGGTCTGGTGGAGAGCGGTGTGGTCTGGCGGAGAGCGGTGTGGTCTGACTTCTGGTGGTCGGCGGTGTGACTGCAGTGCTGCGATGCCTCGATGCGTCACCCTCCGTCCCCGTCACCCTCCGTCCCCGTCACCCTCCGTCCCCGTCACCCTCCGTCCCCGTCACCCTCTGTTCCCGCCATCCTCCGTCCCCGTCACCCTCCGTCCCATCCTCCGTCCCCGTCACCCTCCGTCCCCGTCACCCTCCGTCCCCGTCACCCTCCGTCCCCGTCACCCTCCGTCCCCGTCACTGCAGTCTTGTTGACATTGAGAGCATGTCTTGCTTCTTGCGCAGCTGCTGTCGCCCCGCCCCGTGCCGCGTTGCTT
This sequence comes from Chirona hameri, assembly GCA_036785665.1. Classification (NCBI taxonomy): domain Eukaryota; kingdom Metazoa; phylum Arthropoda; class Thecostraca; order Balanomorpha; family Balanidae; genus Chirona; species Chirona hameri. The sequence continues at coordinate 22,705 of JAXIVJ010013680.1, forward strand.
CGCGTTGGCCGCGCACCACTGGACCCCATCTCCGGCGCGGCGGCGGCGGATGCGCCGCACCGCACCGGCGAACAAACATACGGTCGCCTGGCGGCCGACACCCGATGAGCCGGCGCCCCGTCGGTCGCCGCGTCCGCGCGTGGTCCCAGGAATGCAGAACGGGGTGGTATCGCGGCCATCTCGCCGCACCGCGGTCCCGCCGTGGTCCCGTCGCGGTCGTGTCTCGCCTCCCGCAGGTACCGGCTCTGTCAACTACCCCAGCGTCGCCCCCGCCGCGTCACCCCGCAGAGATACCATAAACAAGACCGTTTCGCTGTATGTTATCGGCTATTGTTCAACGCCCGACTCCTGCTCTCTTGCTCTTGCCCCCTTCCAACTTCTGCTCTCTTGCTGCTCTTCTCTAATGCCTGCTCTGCCACGGTCGCTGCTGGCATCACTGCTGCCACCGCAGCCGCATATAACTTTACTGAACTGTGCTATTGCCTCTTACCAACTTTTGGAATTGACCCCCAGTAAGTTTGAGTGGGCTTAGCGTACTTTAGTGCTTTTCGTATTTATTATGTCACGGGATCATTCTTGCTTTGATTAAATCAAGGTAAACAATCCGCAGATCAGAAGATATTGGTCACGAAACCTAACCCCCCCCCCCCCCCCACACACACACACACACCTTCCAAGTATCAGCCAGAAAACCCGCCTGCTGACGACCCGATCTGCAGCAATCTCAGCCTCTGTCGGCAATCGTCTCGGACATACGGCGCCACGGGGAGGTGCTTTTGCCCCTCTCTCCCCGTCGATCGGCGGCCTCCAGCAGCGCACCACCGCACCCCAGCTGACGAGCAGCTGCCGCCGTCGACGGCGGCGGAGGTTAAGGCGGAGGCGGAGGCGGAGGCGGAGGTGGAGGTGGAGGTGGAGGTGGAGGTGGAGGCGGAGGTGGAGGTGGAGGTGGAGGTGGAGGTGGAGGTGGAGGTGGAGGTGGAGGTGGAGGTGGAGGTGGAGGTGGAGGTGGAGGCGGAGGCGGAGGCGGAGGCGGAGGCGGAGGCGGAGGCGGAGGCGGAGGCGGAGGAGACGACGGAGGCGGAGGCGGAGGCAGGGTGAAAGGGGCCAGGAGGCGGCGCGGCGGCCAGGTTTTTTTTTGCCGTCAGGGTCGTCAGGGACTCGGCAGGGCCGAGCACGGAACCGAATGCGCCGACGCCGCCATGGCTGCGAACGCGCCGCTTTCGAAACCCGTGGCCTTTGAGTGCCCCTCCAGTTGGAGGACAGAAGGGGGAGGGGGAACAGCCGGAGCGGCGGCCTTGACTCAGCTGTCCGCACCACCGTAACGCTGAGCCTGAGCTGAGCCGGGGCGACTGAGCCGAGCCGAGCCGGGGTGACTGAGCCGAGCCGGGGCGACTGAATCGAGCCGAGCCGAGCCGGGGCGACTGAGTCGAGCGAGCCGGGGCGACTGAGTCGAGCGAGCCGGGGCGACTCAGCCGGGTGGCTGAGACGGCGGCGGCGGCGGCTGCCCAGCGCCAGGGGCGAGGCATGAGCGGTGCGTGCATGGGCAGGCAGTCAGTGCCGTACGGGTATTATACGGCCCTGCGTACGGGCCGGCGCCGGAGCGTACGGGGCCGTGTCGCTCCGGCGGCGCCAGAGATCGCAGAGACGGCGGAGGCGGAGCGGTCTAACGCTGCGTTCGGGCCGGCGCCGGGAACGGACGGGCCGTGTCGCTCCGGCGGCGCCAGAGATCGCAGAGACAGCGGAGGCGGAGCGGTATAACGCTGCATACGGCGGTGCCGACCGACAGCTCTCTCCCGGAGCGTAAACAGGCGGCGAAATTCCGCCGGAACACACGTTCGACTCGCCACAAACATGTTGAGTAATGAATCGCAGCGCCCGACAGCGTCGGCGAGTCAAATTTGGGCGAGCGATCGTCCGCACCGGGACGCAGTCGTGTCAGGGCGAGTGCGCGTGGACGCCGGAGGGAGTTGGGACTTGGGTTCGACTGGGGATTTTGAGCATCGGTGGGTGATAGGAGCGGGGAAAGTCTCCGGTGGTTACGGGATAAATGTAAACCCCCACATTGCCTGTTTCGACACGTTGCTGTTTTGCGGAGAGTTTGCGAGAGTTGGGATCGTTGTTGACGGTTTGGGCAGGTTTGCGGGGAGCGGTCGTGAATAGCTCCAACGAAACGAGTCCTGGACGATTAGGAGAGTCGCTAGGAAAACGCCGGCGTGATAAATCACTCGAGAGCGCCTTCGGTCGTTAGTACATCAAGTAACGTAAATATTATAGAGCCACTTAATGTTACAAACTTCACTGGAACGGGGCCAGAAAGATGGAGTCCACATTAATTCTGGTGAATAAGCTGTTTTAGTTCACAAGCATGAAGCACGTGAGCATGTTCTATAAGGTGTTGTCATATTTCCCTGAGTCATGGTTGGAATGGAAATGTGTCCATGAATGTTTAGATAACTACCACAGGCAAAATATCTAAAATATGTATTTTTCCCAACTGTTATATCTACATCATCCACGCATAACTTATAATGAGCACCATCAACATCCTAATCGTTGGCACACTGACACAAAAGCATTGTCTGGCAAACAACTGTACTAATTTTAAGTATTTCGAATATCATTTCTCAATTCCAATCACGCACTAATACAAAGTAAGGCATCGCGAATTAACAAGCGTAACTTCGTTAAACCTGTGACACACATACATATATAAAATATAATGTAATACGCGAGTTTAGTGGAGCGATGGTCGGTATCTAGGACTGGTGTTCGAAACGATCGGCCATGTGGTTCAAGGCCCAGTAGGTAATTATTTCGCTCGCTCGCTGTGTTGGGCCATAATTTTATATAGAACTGTTTGCCGGTTTAAATCGATAGATAAAACATTGACTCAACAGTCCATAGTACGTTCATTCTACCATCAGTTTCTGTGGTCCTCAAGCCCAGCTTAATCTGTGCTGGGAGTCAACATAAAATTCGAATGTAATGGAAACCGGGGCTAGAAAGTATATGAATGCTGCCTATACCTAGCACATTTTCCTCTTACCGTTACACGTTGTAATAATCGTATTACCTCATTGCCAAGAGCGGAGACTGTCCCACGGTTCTCGCATCGATGGAGTTCCCAATTCAGTTGGACATTTAACCAAACAGACTGTCTGAAGAAGCTCTACCTGTGGTTTCTGGACCAGCAAAAACATGAGTGCACTTATAAAAAAACACATTTGAGTCTGGTGTGCTTCCCCTAAAAATGGCTGCATCAATTCTTGCTAGAATATCAAACTTGGTGAAACGAATGTGGCGCCGTATTTTTCAAACCAATAATTTTCAGACCCAGTTCATTTGAGGCACAATTCTGAACTACCGAAATATTGTCAATCGCCTTCTAATATTCATACATAAAATGTTCCCTGGTAATTCAACGGACATTTTCTCGACATTTTCCATAATATATTTTTGGTCAGAACCGCAGCGATCGTCTGATTGAAAATGTTCACCACCTTTCTCAGAACTAACGTCATGAGAACAGCGCCTCCATTTCTCAAGGACATATTCACCAACAAATAACTTTTATAACTAACTCACATTCTAAGCTAGGAATCGGCATAAGCTAGGTTTACGATATTCTGATGATCTAAAACAAATTGGTGTGCTTGCAGCATTTTTTCATTTCATCAAATATATTATTGCATTGCAGGGAAAATACAATTAATTGTATGTCAGATCACTCTATTCGAAACTACTACAGCTGACGAAGCTTTTCACAATTAAGTGAAAAACTAGGATTTAGGATATGTTCTGTGAAATATTTCCCCTACAAGGAAAATTTCCAAATAGGACGATCAGCTGTTCGACCTTCCGAATCTTTGCAATCGGAGGATCAGCTGTTCGGTCGCAATCAATTTGTTGGTGGCATTTAAAGATAGCGTCTTTTAAAAGTCCAATTTCGACAAATTCAGTAACGATTTAAAACAACATGTTATTGTTATTTGTTACTTTGCTCACCTTTGCCTTGAAATCGCAAACTACGTTTCCACCAGACAAATTCTTAACAAAACGACCACCCAACAAATTATCTCGTGCATACAAGCACCAGCGCAATGAAATTTGCTGAATCTCGGTAACTGGGGAAGGATTTAAATGCGAAGTCTGAGCTCACGATTTCTACATGTGTAAGCTGGGCCAACACATTTATGACACATGTTTTTTGCTCACCTGTGTGGCATCTGTGTACGGCGTCGAAGAATTATCCGCACTTCGCATCACACGCAAAATGTCTTGATTCACCAGGCTGTCGTCTGGCTCACTCTTAATGTGCCGGCGCCCGACATGTGCCTGTGATTCGCCATGAGGAAGCATGGCCGCTGTCTTTCGTGTGTTCAGGCTACCAAGTGCAGTTGCACCTCAGTCAGCCAAGTACAAGTTCCCGGTCCCACGGGACCAAAGATACCCCACGTGCGCACACCACGACGCCCCGGACAGAACTGACGGCTCCGAGCTCCACTTTCCGCAGCGTAGTGGCGAGCAGCTGATTTCGGTGTGGCCAGCTGTTCGGTGGCGGCTGCGCCGGCAACCAATCAGAGAACGGCCCCGCGCACGCAGCCGGCGGACCAGCCGTGACGTCACCAGTGCTGCGTCACGCAGGCGCGTCCGTGACGGCCGTGTCGCTCCGCTGTCCCCGGCATGACCCCGAATGTGACCCGTCGGCGGAGCACGCAGAGGACATAGCCCGCGACTTAATTCCCATGACTTCGACACGGCGACCCGCGCTTACCGGCGGGTCCTGACACTAATTAGAGCTAAAATTGGCGGGCATCGTAAATCATGTTGTTGTTCAACTTCCTCTTGGAAAGCCGGCACATTTCAAAGGGGGAACGTCGCATGTGATTATACTAAGGGCAAATACTGCTAAAAACAGGACGAATGAAGTGGTATGCCAGCTGGGTGTTCGCAACAACAAAATCCTATCTTCGTCCACTAGACAGGACCAGGGGTGGATCCAGGAGGGGGGGGGGGGGGGGGAGGCGGGCGCAGAGGAGCCATGCCCCCAAAGGTCCAGAAACTATCATTTGCCCCCCTAAAAAAATGGTCTGATGTACAGTGGCTGACGGCGCGCCCTACCCTCCCCCTCCCTCCGCCCCCCCCCCCCCCCCCGGTCAACAACTTTTCGCTGACAGCCAAGGGCGGATCCAGGGGGGGGGCGAACGGGGCCATGCCCCCCCCAAGCCTGTTTAAGGGGGGCCCAAACTATGTTTTGCCCCCCCCCCCCCAGACGTGAAATCTAATGCATGCTATATTTGCGTTTTTAGAACGGTACTGGGCATCCCAAAATTGCAGCAGTCAAAATCAAGCTAGCCACAGTCAAAAACTGAAAAATGTCGCGCCGCTTCGCGGCATGACACAAGTTTCGCAATTGCATATACAAATTTGGAAAATTAATTCCATGCAGAGGCTCTCTTGGAGAGGCTCTCTTGCAGAGGCTCTCCTTGGCGGTAATTGCTGGCCCCAGGGCCAACTCTCTTCATAAAATATTATCTTTAAAGCGGGCTACATGTTTAGCTTGTCTGCCTAGTTCCGAAAAAGGCGACGCGAACGCAAAGACGCGGACTTCGGCAACCGGAAGCTGTGCCAGCGGTGCCCAACTTGTTGGCCCGAAGAGCTAATAGTGGGGACCAGGCCAGGACTATCTCCCCAAGCCATCTCCCCCAGACTCCTCCAGATCCACAGGGACCATTTATGTGCGGAAATGTCGGTCTGCCTCTTGCTACTTTGAAACCATTTGCACCGTTATCAGTTGTATGTTACAGTTCGGTACATAGGTATGTATACAGACTACAGTTATTATTATCATATGTACTATTGAGCGCAGACTGCCACCGGCCATCGTGATTTACTATCCGAGGCTAATGTATATGAAAAACTACCTTCATTTCAACATTTTGCATCATACCGAGATGTGCAACCAGGAAAAGGGGCTACCTGAGGCTTGGCTCCACTCACGGTCTGGTTCCAATATTAAAAATGCGTTTTCCACGACCTAAAATTAAAATGTTCACGCCGCTTCGCGGCGTCACATCAGTGGCCATCGTCATAACGAAGCCATCGTCATCGTCTTCGTTTCGTCGTAACGCTGAATTGAATGAATAACATTTTTAGCTTCTTATCCTCTACAAGGCTAAGAAGCTAAAAATGCCTATGTTTCTGGGTTTTATCTGGCAAACCCGAGCAAAAAAAGAAATTCGCGCCGCTTCGCGGCGCTAAATAACAAGTACCTACTATAACATGCAAATCCACATTAAAAATGTTTCAAAGGCATACACGCATAACAATTTGGGGTACATTTTTTTCTCGTCATTTCAGCCGACCCCCCACTCAAAAATTATCGGCGACGCCCCTGGGTACAGCTGACAATTGACATAGTTTTTATCAGTGTAAGGCAATGTCGGAACAATACAAACTGCAAGCTGACATCTTTCCTTTTTCGATATCCCAAAAGGTCGAAACCCTAAAAAAAATGGATAAAAAAATCGGAATCGTGTGGTTGCAAAATAAAGTGGCCCAAATCCGGGGAGAAATTCGAAATTGGGGGTAGGTAAGGTCCGCTAAAAAAAACGGTTTGGCCCCTCCAAAACGGCCGGCTGGATCCGCCCTTGCTGACAGCTGACGTTCCACTGCCCCCCCCCCCCCTCCCGATCAACAATTGTTTAATACGCCACTGGATTTGCCCCCCCCCCAAAAAAAACCGGCTATATCCGTCCTTGGACAGGACGAATATATATATATATATATATATATATATATATATATATATATATATATATATATATATATATATATATATATATATATACACGACTGATATAACTTGTACCAATTTTTACAGAAAAATCCTATCTTCGTCCGCTAGACAGGACGAATGACGGCTTATATAAAGCCAGATTTTCCGCTTGCCAATACCGAACGAACCACGACAGAGGATGTTATCCTCTAAATCCGCTTTCACCCTTCACAGTTGTTCGGTTTCCTTCAGCAAGTGGACACTTTTCCCACATACAAAGCTTCCACCGTTCAGGCACATAGTGCATGAGAAACCAGCCCCTGAACTCACCAGCCTGAAGGTTTTATTCAGTCGTCTGAAGGTTTTATTACCAGGGGCAGCCTTGGACGTTTGTTCGTGGAGACAGCCTGTTTGCGGCAGTGCGGTGACTTGTTACATGGCGACCGGTCCTTCTCGAGCGGAGGAAAAGGACCGACTGGGACCATTACCGCCCTGGAGACCAGCGGGGAACCAGAAAAAAAAACAGCCGGAAACCAGCTGCGACCAGCAGGGAACCAACGGGACCAGCCAACACCAGTGGAAACTAGCAAGGACCAGCGAAAAACCAGCCGGCACCAACGGAAACCATCCGTTTCTAGCGAGGAACTAGCGGGAACCATCCGGACCAGCCAGAGACCAGTCAGGACCAGCCGGGACCAGCCGGGACCAGCTGTGAGTCCAGGACCAACTTAGACCAGCGGGTGCAAGGCCGGACCTGAAGTGACCAGACAAGACCGGCACCAGACCTCGCCGGACCGTCTGAAAACCGCCTCAGGACCGCCGCGAGCCTCCCGGCCGCCAGCTGACTCAGAAGCGAAGCCTGGTCGACGGGCCGCCGACCCTCCCCCCTCAACAGCTGGGGAGCGGGCCGACACAGTGTGCGGCCGGTAAATGGGAGAACAGCCAAACTGGAGGGAGAGAAGCCAGACCGGATCGTCGCTACGATATTGAAGCTTCAATGCCAAGCCAATTTACCGACTTAAAAATGCTCTTGTCGGTCGGCCTTGATTTCGGGAGCATCGAATGGCGAAAATAGGCACAATGTGCGTCACGGCCATTATCATTTTATTCTCTTATGCTTATAATTGTTCTTGATATTAAATAGTGACGACTTGGGACAAATATATTATTTGATAATTTGAGAACATTTCTAATAATTGCTGATACAATCATTGACCCGCGTCCCGCTGGGCCTCTGAGTTTTCCACGCCCGCCTGGGTGGTGTTTGAACACCCCCACCCATTTCGAAGTCGGCTCCTATGAGGAGTAGACAAAATTTGAAAATACCTTTCGATAGCTGGTCAAAAAAATAATGTCGAGACTACTTCTTATTTTTAGCTCAGGTCAATATTGAGGTCACCAAGAGGTCATCAAATGTCCAATTTTCCAATTTTAGGACTTGGCTCCAGAAACCCCGACATATCTCGGGAACTATGATAGCTAAGAACAAACGAAAAGAAGCCATCGAAAGATGTTGAAAAATTCAAAACAGTAAAATTGCTGGGGTGTCCTCAAATTTTAGCTCAGATCAACAGTTTAGGCTCCAGAGGTCATCAAATGTCAAAATTACTGGTTTGGTCAAAACGTTTGTTGTCGATAACTTTTCACCTACCTATAGGGCAGCAGTTTGACGTCATCGTGTTTGTCTCATCAAGGCGCTTCAAACCATATTCATGATGACCGGATTAGGTCGACTTCAAAATTTGACCTCAGGTCAAGGTCAAGTGGTGACCAAAGTAGGTCATGTGCATATCGGGACACGTGTCTTGACAAGACAAACACGTTGGTACCAGTTTCACCTATATCTCCATTATGTCGAGAGTTATTGGAAAACTGTGTTAGTGACCTCAGATGACCTCGGCTGCCCCTGTATGGGTCACTGAGCGAAAATTGCACCTGGGTCATCAAGGATGACCTATGATAACATGATCTAGAAGGAATTTGACTGATCGGATGCGTAACCTCAGAAAAGGAAGCATTTGTATATTTTTCCATTGATTTATAATGGGAAGGCCACAAAATTGACGCGATCTTAGGTCACGATTAAAACAGAAGATATGCGAATTGCGTACATATTTATGAGAGATGCGTACTTATGACCTTATGGAATCCTGTAAGTTTCAAATCGCTCGGACAAACACTGTGGTTGTGGCACGATCGCAAACATTTTTGGAGGTGGGGTCACTTGACCTGACCTGGTGGCCTGACCTGAGATGACCTCGGGTAAAAAATTACAGTAAAGTTGCGCAAAGGATAGGGGGATAAGGTGGACACAATAATGTCGGCGCTAGCGCCGTTTTTCTCTCTCGTCATCTTGGAAAAAAATACCTCAGGGGGGCGGGGGGTTCAAACACCCCCAGCAGGTCGCCGGTTAATTAATGCCATTTTATAATATTTAGTAAAATAATACATCAAGGTCAATTATAATCATAAAAGGAAAAAAATAATTTTGAATGGCTTTTGCACAAGCATTGCACAGATCACTTCCAATATGCATGACTCTTATTTTAAATAAGATATATTTTCTGCGGTCATTTTCTTTTTGACCATGATATAAGGCGTCATTAAAAACTGTAGCTATGATCTACCGTACAGCAGCACTTATGGGTACGCCATTTCGGAGTTTCAAGTAACGCACTGAACTATAACTATTACTCATGCACATCGACAGGAGATAAAAGCCATGGCTCATACATCAATTCTTATGATAATGGCCAGCGAAACTCTGGGAGAATCTACACTCAGTCTACTCGCATGGCCGGAGAGAACATGACGCAATCCACAGGACGGTGGATCCGCAGCTGTCCCATGCGGAACTATCTTTTCAAAAGTCCCATCGTGGCAGCAAACGCCACGACAGGACAGGGCTTTCTGAAGAGCCACACACAGGGCTTTCTGAAGAGCCACACAGGTGAGTATATAACTATATTTTCTTTTGCATTTGTGTTGTTGTAATAGAGCATACGCTATAAACTCGACCGAATCCGAATAAACTCGACCGAATAAATAAACTCGACCGAATAAACACGACCGAATAAACTCGAGCGAATCTGTATACCAATGATATTCATAACAGCAATCCGGTAAATATGAACCCAGGGTCATGAGAACCTCACTAAGAAGCGACTCAGCGGCTCTGAACACTAGCTGTGATTATTAGCCCCGTTTCCATGACAACGCTCCGTGTTGTCTTTCAAATATTGATTACAGTGCCCATGGACCCGACTATTTAACGAGAGTGGACTACGTTCTGTGATCGGAGGATAGAGACGGGATTTACCCGAGGAAATTCGGATATCCCTCCTCCGACGGATTACTGCAGTGGTTTTCAAATGGAGGGTAATTACCCCATTTCGGATAATGGAGCCTTCGGGTGGGGGTAATTTAGTGCGAAATTTTAACTGATCATTTTGGTGATGGTGCACAATTTACATTCATTTATTCTAGCATCCGTTATACTGCCGCAGATCATTATCGCAAAGAGCATTGAAAGCAATGCATGCAGATTGATGTAACTCTTTCTCTAATTTTCAATGAAATATCTTCACTATTTCCTGTAATGCATATAAATATGTATTTGTATTATGAACATAAGCAAAGACCAGTAATGACATTTCATTATTAGATTCACGGTAACTTTGCTTTTAAAGTTAGGAACTACTTTTTCCTTCAAGTCCGAATGTTGTTTTCACATTCCTCTCTTTTTGGTAGCGTTTATGAAGTATTTGGAAGCATTACTCCAAAGTGAATCTATCCTTGTGCATATGTGTTAGTTATTGCGCATATATGGAAGCAGACAGGGAGGCGATGAAGGGAAGCAGTCAGGGTGTCATGTGGATGGGATTAGAAACAACACCATGGTCGCTGAGTTACAGCATGAGCTAGTGAGGGGTCTCCCACAATATTATTAACGCTGCTTGCATGGCTTGTCTCCAGACTCCAAGCATCAAAAGAGGTAAGCATCTTTCTTTTCACTTGCACACGCCTGTTTTATAAAATTAGTTTGCCTTCCTGCCTGTGCACCATTTTCCCTTTAGATTCTCGAAGATTTCGTGAAGTGATGTTTTATAAACATATATGAAATATTTACAAGTCAATCAGGCATATGCAAATGGCCTAGTGATACAAAACATCAAACGTTTTCCGTATACAAAAATATACCAGTTAAAATATTAATGAGTTCTGCCACCGTAACCTCCTCAATACTGGCTTCGCAATATTAGTTATGTTTGGCTGAGAAGAGAAATCCTTCACACTCAAATAGCGTCATGCTGCCAGACTCACTTGACACTTCCTTGATTCATTCATCGTAAATTCAATCCGTCACCTTCCGTTATTTGAAACCGTATTCGATACAACATAAACAAGGTATATAAATGCCTTGTAAACTGATACCACGTGGTTTTGTCAGGACGATCGTTAACGTTCCCCATCCCTCACCGCGGCGACAGGCGCCGCCGCCGCCGCCCGCGGCTCGAAGCTGGGTCACAAGTCTCAACCAAGTCTCAACCAATCAGCGCTCAGCACAGAGCTGGCAGAGGGAGACGCCGCGTCTAGTTGTACGCACCGCATGACGCGAAGGTGCGAGGTACTTGCGATTGGGAAGAGTGTTGACTCATTGCGTGCCGCGTTCCAGTGTGCTGTGCAAGAACCGGTGGTGATTTTGCGATGCGGGATGCGTCAGTGGTGCTGGTGGTGAATGGCGTGTGACATCGGGCAGTGGTGTTGGTGCAGTGGCACACATTCACCAGTGGTGTTGGTGTTGTGGCAGACATTGCGGGTGATCGCCTACCCGCCCTGCAAAACGCCCGCGGCTACAACTGGACGTAGCGATGCAGTCGCCATCGGAGGAGAGGAGTCGATTGGATATCTCGTCACGGTGATGTACCCGACAGTCTAATATGTACCCAGATCATCTAATATGTACCCAGAATATGTACCCAGATCATCAAAAATGATGCGGGATTCAACCGAAAAGATGCTGCATTGGATATTGTTGAAATCTAACCAGCCTGCGGCTTAGCTCAAACGGCACAGTTTGCTCGTCCTAATTTGTTTAGCTGAAAATGAGCCTAGGATCGCTTATCTATGGTATGGATGTCATTGTTGTATTATATACCTATGTTTAATTATTAATCGGTTATTCATAACTATGATTAAAAACCTCTGTGTAATTACTAATCGGGTATTGCTTTTCGTTGATAACATTGAGGAGCTTTAGTTATGTACTGGATGTAATCAATTGCATTCATAACTGGGAACTTTGGTTCATAATTCGTGATAATGCAGCTTACAGTTTTTTTTTGTTGGATATTCCTCTGATGATATTTCTGTAATTTGTATAGGTGAAGTAAACATTTCCAAAGGTTTGTTCAAATCCTTGTACTAATAAATAGCATTGTTGACAGATCTGTCTGAATCACGGATCAATTATAGTGGTATCTCGGCACATGTTTGATGACATCCTCACATAACTCCTTTGTTTATCCGTTATAAAAAAAAAAAATCTGGTTGGTGTAGTATACTGCATCCAATGCGTTACCCTCCAGACGTTATGCATCTGAATTTACTCCAGTCATGGATGGACAAACAGTTGACACGCGCGGTCAATGACGCCGGCGTGACGCTCAGCCGGTTGGCACTACTGACAGCAATGTCATGGAATGTGCGGTAGATACCACTGGCTGAGTGACTGATGTATTTTGTTTCAACAAAGAAGGGCTAATTAAGCATACCTGTTTGCGGAGAGCCATTTCTTGCAACACATTGCTTGTTATGGAGTGACTTTTTGCAAAAGAGGATGCCGACTTGTATATGCGCCAGTGTCCGGACCCCAACCCTCTGTGTCCCAGGATGCGGTCCCAATGGATCCCAGGACCCGATCCCAGAGGGTTTACTGCGTCCCAGGTTCCGATACCAGTGGGTCCCAGGACCCGATCCCGCTCCGTCCCAGGACCCGACACCGCCTCGTCCAATAACTCAACACCGCCTCGTCCAAGGACTTGACTCCGCCTCATCCCAGGACTCGACACCGCCTCGTCCCAGGACTCGACACTGCCTCGCCCCAGGACTCGACACCGTCTCGTCCCAGGACTCGACACCGCCTCGTCCCAGGACTCGACACTGCCTCGCCCCAGGACTCAACACCGCCTCGTCCAAGGACTTGACTCCGCCTCGTCCCAGGACTCGACACCGCCTCGTCCCAGGACTCGACACTGCCTCGCCCCAGGACTCGACACCGCCTCGCCCCAGGACTCGACACTGCCTCGCCCCAGGACTCGACACCGTCTCGTCTCAGGACTCGACACCGCCTCATCCCAGGACTCGACACCGCCTCATCCCAGGTCTCGACACCGCCTCGTCCCAGTGCGACCCGGACCACCGGACAGTGCACGTCTCATAACGATCGTTTAATGACGCCTCGCCCCCGGCGGGGTCACCACCGCGGGCACCAATTAGATTGCGCTGCCACCGTCATCGGCCATGATTTGCCGCTTTCAAGGCCTTCAGCGAGTCTGCGAGACTCCCTGCCTCGGCCAGCGCCGGCGCTCTGTCCATCGCCAGGCGGTCCAGCTCGGTCGTGGCGTCCGCGCCTCGCTCTGCGACAGCGTTTCGCGTCTCGCCCTGCCGTGGCGAATGGCTCTGTGACGACGTCCGGCTCTGTGACAGCTGGTCGCGCCTGGCCGGGTTTATCGACGGATGCCTGTGTTGCCAGGGACAAGGTCATTACGTGGCATGTGCGATGACCAGCATGGTTTCGCTTGGAAACAGGAGCGGGGTGGAGCGAGGGGGGGGGGGCGTTCCGGCCGCGGCGCGTCCTGGAGGTATGTGACTCACTGACTCAGCAGAAGACGAGGGCTGTTCGATCGGACTCTGAGGTCGCTGTTGGGATAGGTCGCTACGGGACGCGCGCGCAGGGATCGGTGTTCGGCGTGGTAGTCAGCAGGGGTGGTAAAAATGCTTTGAGTGGCCCCGACCAAAAATGGCAAAGGAAAAAATGACCCCAGCT
>JAXIVJ010013681.1:0-35000 GCA_036785665.1 Chirona hameri
CAGTGCGGGGTATGATGTGTGACGCCACCCTGTATAACGCCACACTGCGAGAGCTGGAAGAGGAGTTCGGTGCGGGCCGGCCAGGGAGGCAGGTGCGGGGTATGATGTGTGACGCCAGCCTGTATAACGCCACACTGCGAGAGCTGGAAGAGGAGTTCGGTGCGGGGCCGGCCAGGAGGCAGTGCGGGGTATGATGTGTACGCCAGCCTGTATAACGCCACAACTGCGAGAGCTGGAAGAGGAGTTCGGTGCGGGCCGGCCAGGGAGGCAGTGCGGGTATGATGTGACGCCCGCCTGTATAACGCCACACTGCGAGAGCTGGAAGAGAGTTCGGTGCGGGCCGGCAGGGAGGCAGTGCGGGGTATGATGTGACGCCAGCCTGTATAACGCCACACTGCGAGAGCTGGAAGAGGAGTTCGGTGCGGGCCGGCCAGGGAGGCAGTGCGGGGTATGTGTGACGCCAGCCTGTATACGCCACACTGCGAGAGCTGGAAGAGGAGTTCGGTGCGGGCCGGCCAGGGAGGGCAGTGCGGGGTATGGGGATGTGTGACGCCAGCCCTGTATAACGCCAGCACTGCGAGAGCTGGCAGAGGAGTTCGGTGCCGAGGCACGCGCCAGGCAGGCAGTGCGGGTATGATGTGTGACGCCAGCCCTGTATAACGCCACACTGCGAGAGCTGGCAGAGGAGTTCGGTGCGGGCCGGCCAGGGAGGCAGTGCGGGGTATGATGTGTGACGCCAGCCTGTATAACGCCGCACTGCGAGAGCTAGCAAGAGGAGTTCGGTGCGGGCCGGCCAGGGAGGCAGTGCGGGGTATGATGTGTGACGCCAGCCTGTATAACGCCACACTGCGAGAGCTGGAAGAGGAGTTCGGTGCGGGCCGGCAGGGAGGCAGTGCGGGGTATGTGTGACGCCCGCCTGTATAACGCCACACTGCCGAGAGCTGGAAGAGGAGTTCGGCGCGGGCCGGCCAGGGAGGCAGTGCGGGTATGATGTGTGACGCCAGCCTGTATAACGCCACACTGCGAGAGCTGGAAGAGGAGTTCGGTGCGGCCGGCAGGGAGGCAGTGCGGGTATGATGTGTGACGCCAGCCTGTATAACGCACACTGCGAGAGCTGGAGAGGAGTTCCGGTGCGGGCCGGCCAGGGAGGCAGTGCGGGGTATGATGTGTGACGCCAGCCTGTATAACGCCACACTGCGAGAGCTGGAAGAGGAGTTCGGTGCGGGCCGGCCAGGGAGGGCCAGTGCCGGGGTATGTGTGACGCCAGCCTGTATACGCCACACTGCGAGAGCTGGAGAGGAGTTCGGTGCGGCGCGGCCAGGGAGGCAGGTGCGGGGTATGTGTGGACGCCTGCCTGTATAACGCCAGCACTGCGAGAGCTGGACAGAGGAGTTCGGTGCGGGCCGGCCCAGGGAGGCAGTGCGGGTATGTGTGTGACGCCAGCCTGTATAACGCACACTGCGAGAGCTGGAAGAGGAGTTCGGTGCGGGCGGCCAGGGAGCAGTGCGGGGTATGTGTGACGCCAGCCTGTATAACGCCACACTGCGAGAGCTGGAAGAGGAGTTCGGGGCGGCCGGCCAGGGAGGCAGTGCGGGGTATGTGTGACGCCAGCCTGTATAACGCCACAACTCGGCGTAGAGCTGAAGTGGGTTCGTCGGCCGGCCAGGGAGGCAGTGCGGGGTATGTGTGACGCCCAGCCTGTATACGCACACTGCGAGAGCTGAAGAGGAGTTCGGTGCGGGCCGGCAGGAGGCAGTGCGGGGTATGATGTGTGACGCCAACCTGTATAACGCCACACTGCGAGAGCTGGAAGAGGAGTTCGGTGCGGGCCGGCAGGAGGCAAGTGCGGGGTATGATGTGTCGCCAGCCAGCTGTATAACGCCACACTGCGAGAGCTGGAAGAGGAGTTCGGTGCGGCGAGCAGGAGGCAGTGCGGGGTATGTGTGACCCGAGCCTGTATAACGCACACTGCGAGAGCTGAGAGAGTTCGGTGCGGCACGGCCAGGAGGCAGTGCGGGTGTGATGTGTGACGCCAGCCTGTATAAGCGCCACACTGCGAAAGCTGGAAGAGGAGTTCGGTGCGGGCGGCAGGGAGGCAGTGCGGGGTATGACTGTGTGACCGCCGGCCAGTATAACGCCAACACTGCGAGAGCAGAGGAGTTCGGTGCGGGCCGGCCAGGGAGGCAGTGCGGGGTATGTGTGGACGCCCGCCTGTATACGCCGCACTGCGAGAGCTGAAGAGGAGTTCGGTGCGGGCCGGCAGGAGGCAGTGCCGGGGTAATGATGTTGTCGACCGCCGCCTTTATAACGCCACCACTGCGAGAGCTGGAAGAGGAGTTCGGTGCGGCCGGCCAGGGAGGCAGTGCGGGGGTATGTTGTGACGCCACGCCTGTATACGCCACCACTGCGAGAGCTGGAAGAGGTAGTTCGGTGCGGGCCGGCCTGGGAGCAGTGCGGGTATGTGTGGACGCCCGCCTGTATAACGCCACACTGCCGAGAGCTGGCAGAGGAGTTCGGTGCGGGCCTGCACAGGAGGCAGTGCGGGGTATGATGTGTGACGCCAGCCTGTATAACGCCACACTGCGAGAGCTGGCAAGAGGAGTTCGGTGCGGGCCGGCCAGGGAGCAGTGCGGGGTATGATGTGTGGACGCCAGCCCTGTATAACGCCACACTGCGAGAGCTGGAAGGGAGTTCGGTGCGGCCGGCCAGGGAAGGCAGTGCGGGGTATGTGTGACGCCAGCCTGTATAACGCACACTGCGAGAGCTGGAAGAGGAGTTCGGTGCGGGCCGGCCAGGGAGGCAGTGCGGGGTATGATGTGTGACGCCAGCCTGTATAACGCCAACGCGAGAGCTGGAAGAGGAGTTCGGTGCGGGCCGGCCAGGAGGCAGTGCGGGGTATGATGTGTGACGCCAGCCTGTATAACGCCACACTGCGAGAGCTGGCAGAGGAGTTCGGTGCGGGCCGGCCCAGGGAGGCAGTGCGGGTATGATGTGTGACGCCAGCCTGTATAACGCCACACTGCGAGAGCTGGAAGAGGAGTTCGGTGCGGGCCGGCCAGGGAGGCAGTGCGGGTATTGATGTGTGACGCCAGCCTGTATAACGCACACTGCGAGAGCTGGAAGAGGAGTATCGGTGCGGGCGGCCATGGGAGGCCTGTGCGGGGTATGTGTGACGCCGCCTGTATAACGCACACTGCGAGAGCTGGAAGAGGAGTTCGGTGCGGGCCGGCCAGGGAGGCAGTGCGGGGGTATGATGTGTGACGCAGCCTGTATAACGCCACACTGCGAGAGCTGAAGAGGAGTTCGGTGCGGGCCGGCCAGGGAGGCAGTGCGGGTATGATGTGTGACGCCAGCCTGTATAACGCCACACTGCGAGAGCTGGAGAGGAGTCTCGTGCGGCCGGCCAGGGAGGCAGTGCGGGTATGATGTGTGACGCCAGCCTGTATAACGCCACACTGCGAGAGTCGGAAGAGGAGTTCGGTGCGGGGCCGGTCAGGGAGGCAGTGCGGGGTATGTTTGGACGCCAGCCTGTATAACGCCACACTGCGAGAGTGGAAGAGGAGTTCGGTGCGGGCCGGGTCAGGGAGGCAGTGCGGGGTATGTGTGACGCCAGCCTGTATACGCCACACTGCGAGAGCTGGAAGAGGAGTTCGGTGCGGCCCGGCCAGGGAGGCAGTGCGGGTATGATGTGACGCCAGCCTGTATAACGCCACACTGCGAGAGCTGGAAGAGGAGTTCGGTGCGGGCCGGCCAGGGAGGCAGTGCGGGGTATGATGTGTGACGCCAGACCTGTATAACGGCCACACTGCGAGAGCTGGAAGAGGAGTTCGGTGCGGGCCGGCCAGGGAGGCAGTGCGGGGTATGATGTGACGCCCGCCTGTATAACGCCACACTGCGAGAGCTGAAGAGGAGTCGGTGCGGGGCCGGCCAGGAGGCAGTGCGGGGTATGATGTGTGACGCCCGCCTGTATAACGCCACACTGCGAGAGCTGAAGAGGAGTTCGGTGCGGGCCGGCCAGGGAGGCAGTGCGGGGTATGTGTGACGCAGCCTGTATAACGCCACACTGCGAGAGCTGGAAGAGGAGTCGGTGCGGGCCGGCCAGGGAGGCAGTGCGGGGTATGATGTGTGACGCCAGCCTGTATAACGCCACACTGCGAGAGCTGGCAGAGGAGTTCGGTGCGGCCGGCCAGGGAGGCAGTGCGGGGTATGTGTGACGCCAGCCTGTATAACGCCACACTGCGAGAGCTGGAAGAGGAGTTCGGTGCGGGCCGGCCAGGGAGGCAGTGCGGGGTATGTGTGTGACGCCAGCCTGTATAACGCCACACTGCGAGGAGCGGAAGAGGAGTTCGGTGCGGGCCGGCCAGGGAGGCAGTGCGGGGTATGTGTGACGCCAGCCTGTATAACGCCACCACTGCGAGAGCTGAAGGAGAGTTCGGTGCGGGCCGGCCAGGGAGGCAGTGCGGGGTATGTGTGACGCCAGCCTGTATAACGCCACACTGCGAGAGCTGGAAGAGGAGTCGGTGCGGCGCCAGGGAGGCAGTGCGGGGTATGTGTGACGCCAGCCTGTATAACGCCACACTGCGAGAGCTGAAGAGGAGTTCGGTGCGGGCCGGCCAGGGAGGCAGTGCGGTGTAATGATGTGACGCCCGCCTGTATAACGCCACACTGCGAGAGCTGAAGAGGAGTTCGGTGCGGGCCGGCCAGGGAGGAGGCAGTGCGGGGTATGATGTGTGACGCCAGCCTGTATAACGCCACACTGCGAGAGCTGAAGAGAGTTCGGTGCGGGCCGGCCAGGGAGGCAGTGCGGGGTATGATGTGTTACGCCAGCCTGTATACGCCACACTGCGAGAGCTGAAGAGGAGTTCGGTGCGGGCCGGCCAGGAGGCAGTGCGGGGGTATGGTGTGACGCCAGCCTGTATAACGCCACACTGCGAGAGCTGGAAGAGGAGTTCGGTGCGGGCCGGCCAGGGAGGCAGTGCGGGGTATGATGTGTGACGCCAGCCTGTATAACGCCCACACTGCGAGAGCTGAAGAGGAGTTCGGTGCGGCCGGCAGGGAGGCAGTGCGGGGTATGTGTGACGCCAGCCTGTATAACGCCACACTGCGAGAGCTGGAAGAGGAGTTCGGTGCGGGCCGGCCAGGGAGGCAGTGCGGGGTATGATGTGTGACGCCAGCCTGTATAACGCCACACTGCGAGAGCTAAGGAGGAGTTCGGTGCGGGCGGCCAGGGGAGGCAGTGCGGGGTATGATGTGTGACGCCAGCCTGTATAACGCCACACTGCGAGAGCTGGAAGAGGAGTTCGGTGCGGGCCGCCAGGGAGGCAGTGCGGGGTATGATGTGTGACGCCAGCCTGTATAACGCCACACTGCGAGAGCTGGAAGAGGAGTTCGGTGCGGGCCGGCCAGGGAGGCAGTGCGGGGTATGATGTGTGACGCCCGCCTGTATAACGCCACACTGCGAGAGCTGGAAGAGGAGTTCGGTGCGGGCCGCCAGGGAGGCAGTGCGGGGTATGATGTGTGACGCCCGCCTGTATAACGCCACACTGCGAGAGCTGGAAGAGGAGTTCGGTGCGGGCCGGCCAGGGAGGCAGTGCGGGGTATGTGTGACGCCCGCCTGTATAACGCCACACTGCGAGAGCTGGAAGAGGAGTTCGGTGCGGGCCGGCCAGGGAGGCAGTGCGGGGTATGTGTGACGCCCGCCTGTATAACGCCACACTGCGAGAGCTGGAAGAGGAGTTCGGTGCGGGCGGCCAGGGAGGCAGTGCGGGGATCGATGTGTGACGCCCAGCCTGTATAACGCCACACTGCGAGAGCTGGCAGAGGAGTTCGGTGCGGGCCGGCCAGGGAGGCAGTGCGGGGATATGTGTGACGCCAGCCTGTATAACGCACACTGCGAGAGCTGGAAGAGGAGTTCGGTGCGGGCCGGCCAGGGAGGCAGTGCGGGTATGATGTGTGACGCCAGCCTGTATAACGCCACACTGCGAGAGCTGGAAGAGGAGTTCGGTGCGGGCGGCCAGGGAGGCAGTGCGGGTATGATGTGTGACGCCAGCCTGTATAACGCCACACTGCGAGAGCTGGAAGAGGAGTTCGGTGCGGGCCGGCAGGGAGGCAGTGCGGGGTATGATGTGTGACGCCAGCCCTGTATAACGTCACACTGCGAGAGCTGGAAGAGGAGTTCGGTGCGGCCGGCCAGGGAGGCAGTGCGGGGTATGATGTGTGACGCCAGCCTGTATAACGCCACACTGCGAGAGCTGGAAGAGGAGTTCGGTGCGGGCCGGCCAGGGAGGCAGTGCGGGGTATGATGTGTGACGCCAGCCTGTATAACGTCACACTGCGAGAGCTGGAAGAGGAGTTCGGTGCGGGCCGTCCAGGGAGGCAGTGCGGGGTATGATGTGTGACGCCAGCCTGTATAACGCCACACTGCGAGAGCTGGAAGAGGAGTTCGGTGCGGGCCGGCCAGGGAGGCAGTGCGGGTATGATGTGTGACGCCAGCCTGTATAACGCCACACTGCGAGAGCTGGAAGAGGAGTTCGGTGCGGGCCGGCCAGGGAGGCAGTGCGGGGTATGATGTGTGACGCCAGCCTGTATAACGCCACACTGCGAGAGCTGGAAGAGGAGTTCGGTGCGGGCCGGCCAGGGAGGCAGTGCGGGGTATGATGTGACGCCCAGCCTGTATAACGCCACACTGCGAGAGCTGGAAGAGGAGTTCGGTGCGGGCCGGCCAGGGAGGCAGTGCGGGGTATGTGTGACGCCAGCCTGTATAACGCCACACTGCGAGAGCTGGAAGAGGAGTTCGGCGCGGGCCGGCCAGGGAGGCAGTGCGGGGTATGATGTGTGACGCCAGCCTGTATAACGCCACACTGCGAGAGCTGGAAGAGGAGTTCGGTGCGGGCCGGCCAGGGAGGCAGTGCGGGGTATGATGTGTGACGCCAGCCTGTATAACGCCACACTGCGAGAGCTGGAAGAGGAGTTCGGTGCGGGCCGGCCAGGGAGGCAGTGCGGGGTATGATGTGTGACGCCAGCCTGTATAACGCCACACTGCGAGAGCTGGAAGAGGAGTTCGGTGCGGGCCGGCCAGGGAGGCAGTGCGGGGTATGTGTGACGCCAGCCTGTATAACGCCACACTGCGAGAGCTGGAAGAGGAGTTCGGTGCGGGCCGGCCAGGGAGGCAGTGCGGGGTATGTGTGACGCCAGCCTGTATAACGCCACACTGCGAGAGCTGGCAGAGGAGTTCGGTGCGGGCCGGCCAGGGAGGCAGTGCGGGGTATGATGTGTGACGCCAGCCTGTATAACGCCACACTGCGAGAGCTGGAAGAGGAGTTCGGTGCGGGCCGGCCAGGGAGGCAGTGCGGGGTATGATGTGTGACGCCAGCCTGTATAACGCCACACTGCGAGAGCTGGCAGAGGAGTTCGGTGCGGGCCGGCCAGGGAGGCAGTGCGGGGTATGATGTGTGACGCCAGCCTGTATAACGCCACACTGCGAGAGCTGGAAGAGGAGTTCGGTGCGGGCCGGCCAGGGAGGCAGTGCGGGGTATGATGTGTGACGCCAGCCTGTATAACGCCACACTGCGAGAGCTGGAAGAGGAGTTCGGTGCGGGCCGGCCAGGGAGGCAGTGCGGGGTATGATGTGTGACGCCAGCCTGTATAACGCCACACTGCGAGAGCTGGAAGAGGAGTTCGGTGCGGGCCGGCCAGGGAGGCAGTGCGGGGTATGATGTGTGACGCCAGCCTGTATAACGCCACACTGCGAGAGCTGGAAGAGGAGTTCGGTGCGGGCCGGCCAGGGAGGCAGTGCGGGGTATGTGTGACGCCAGCCTGTATAACGCCACACTGCGAGAGCTGGAAGAGGAGTTCGGTGCGGGCCGGCCAGGGAGGCAGTGCGGGGTATGATGTGTGACGCCAGCCTGTATAACGCCACACTGCGAGAGCTGGAAGAGGAGTTCGGTGCGGGCCGGCCAGGGAGGCAGTGCGGGGTATGTGTGACGCCAGCCTGTATAACGCCACACTGCGAGAGCTGGAAGAGGAGTTCGGTGCGGGCCGGCCAGGGAGGCAGTGCGGGGTATGATGTGTGACGCCAGCCTGTATAACGCCACACTGCGAGAGCTGGAAGAGGAGTTCGGTGCGGGCCGGCCAGGGAGGCAGTGCGGGGTATGATGTGTGACGCCAGCCTGTATAACGCCACACTGCGAGAGCTGGAAGAGGAGTTCGGTGCGGGCCGGCCAGGGAGGCAGTGCGGGGTATGATGTGTGACGCCGGCCTGTATAACGCCACACTGCGAGAGCTGGCAGAGGAGTTCGGTGCGGGCCGGCCAGGGAGGCAGTGCGGGGTATGATGTGTGACGCCCGCCTGTATAACGCCGCACTGCGAGAGCTGGAAGAGGAGTTCGGTGCGGGCCGGCCAGGGAGGCAGTGCGGGGTATGATGTGTGACGCCCGCCTGTATAACGCCACACTGCGAGAGCTGGAAGAGGAGTTCGGTGCGGGCCGGCCAGGGAGGCAGTGCGGGGTATGTGTGACGCCCGCCTGTATAACGCCACACTGCGAGAGCTGGAAGAGGAGTTCGGTGCGGGCCGGCCAGGGAGGCAGTGCGGGGTATGTGTGACGCCCGCCTGTATAACGCCACACTGCGAGAGCTGGAAGAGGAGTTCGGTGCGGGCCGGCCAGGGAGGAGGCAGTGCGGGGTATGATGTGTGACGCCAGCCTGTATAACGTCACACTGCGAGAGCTGGCAGAGGAGTTCGGTGCGGGCCGGCCAGGGAGGCAGTGCGGGGTATGATGTGTGACGCCAGCCTGTATAACGCCACACTGCGAGAGCTGGAAGAGGAGTTCGGTGCGGGCCGGCCAGGGAGGCAGTGCGGGGTATGATGTGTGACGCCAGCCTGTATAACGCCACACTGCGAGAGCTGGAAGAGGAGTTCGGTGCGGGCCGGCCAGGGAGGCAGTGCGGGGTATGATGTGTGACGCCAGCCTGTATAACGCCACACTGCGAGAGCTGGAAGAGGAGTTCGGTGCGGGCCGGCCAGGGAGGCAGTGCGGGGTATGATGTGTGACGCCGGCCTGTATAACGCCGCACTGCGAGAGCTGGAAGAGGAGTTCGGTGCGGGCCGGCCAGGGAGGCAGTGCGGGGTATGATGTGTGACGCCAGCCTGTATAACGCCACACTGCTAGAGCTGGCAGAGGAGTTCGGTGCGGGCCGGCCAGGGAGGCAGTGCGGGGTATGATGTGTGACGCCACCCTGTATAACGCCACACTGCGAGAGCTGGAAGAGGAGTTCGGTGCGGGCCGGCCAGGGAGGCAGTGCGGGGTATGATGTGTGACGCCAGCCTGTATAACGCCACACTGCGAGAGCTGGAAGAGGAGTTCGGTGCGGGCCGGCCAGGGAGGCAGTGCGGGGTATGATGTGTGACGCCAGCCTGTATAACGTCACACTGCGAGAGCTGGAAGAGGAGTTCGGTGCGGGCCGGCCAGGGAGGCAGTGCGGGGTATGATGTGTGACGCCAGCCTGTATAACGCCACACTGCGAGAGCTGGAAGAGGAGTTCGGTGCGGGCCGGCCAGGGAGGCAGTGCGGGGTATGATGTGTGACGCCAGCCTGTATAACGTCACACTGCGAGAGCTGGAAGAGGAGTTCGGTGCGGGCCGGTCAGGGAGGCAGTGCGGGGTATGATGTGTGACGCCAGCCTGTATAACGCCACACTGCGAGAGCTGGAAGAGGAGTTCGGTGCGGGCCGGCCAGGGAGGCAGTGCGGGGTATGATGTGTGACGCCACCCTGTATAACGCCACACTGCGAGAGCTGGAAGAGGAGTTCGGTGCGGGCCGGCCAGGGAGGCAGTGCGGGGTATGATGTGTGACGCCAGCCTGTATAACGCCACACTGCGAGAGCTGGAAGAGGAGTTCGGTGCGGGCCGGCCAGGGAGGCAGTGCGGGGTATGATGTGACGCCCGCCTGTATAACGCCACACTGCGAGAGCTGGAAGAGGAGTTCGGTGCGGGCCGGCCAGGGAGGCAGTGCGGGGTATGATGTGACGCCCGCCTGTATAACGCCACACTGCGAGAGCTGGAAGAGGAGTTCGGTGCGGGCCGGCCAGGGAGGCAGTGCGGGGTATGTGTGACGCCAGCCTGTATAACGCCACACTGCGAGAGCTGGAAGAGGAGTTCGGTGCGGGCCGGCCAGGGAGGCAGTGCGGGGTATGATGTGTGACGCCAGCCTGTATAACGCCACACTGCGAGAGCTGGCAGAGGAGTTCGGTGCGGGCCGGCCAGGGAGGCAGTGCGGGGTATGATGTGTGACGCCAGCCTGTATAGCGCCGCACTGCGAGAGCTGGCAGAGGAGTTCGGTGCGGGCCGGCCAGGGAGGCAGTGCGGGGTATGATGTGTGACGCCAGCCTGTATAACGCCACACTGCGAGAGCTGGCAGAGGAGTTCGGTGCGGGCCGGCCAGGGAGGCAGTGCGGGGTATGATGTGTGACGCCAGCCTGTATAACGCCGCACTGCGAGAGCTGGCAGAGGAGTTCGGTGCGGGCCGGCCAGGGAGGCAGTGCGGGGTATGATGTGTGACGCCAGCCTGTATAACGCCACACTGCGAGAGCTGGAAGAGGAGTTCGGTGCGGGCCGGCCAGGGAGGCAGTGCGGGGTATGTGTGACGCCAGCCTGTATAACGCCACACTGCGAGAGCTGGAAGAGGAGTTCGGCGCGGGCCGGCCAGGGAGGCAGTGCGGGGTATGATGTGTGACGCCAGCCTGTATAACGCCACACTGCGAGAGCTGGAAGAGGAGTTCGGTGCGGGCCGGCCAGGGAGGCAGTGCGGGGTATGATGTGTGACGCCAGCCTGTATAACGCCACACTGCGAGAGCTGGAAGAGGAGTTCGGTGCGGGCCGACCAGGGAGGCAGTGCGGGGTATGATGTGTGACGCCAGCCTGTATAACGCCACACTGCGAGAGCTGGAAGAGGAGTTCGGTGCGGGCCGGCCAGGGAGGCAGTGCGGGGTATGTGTGACGCCAGCCTGTATAACGCCACACTGCGAGAGCTGGAAGAGGAGTTCGGTGCGGGCCGGCCAGGGAGGCAGTGCGGGGTATGTGTGACGCCAGCCTGTATAACGCCACACTGCGAGAGCTGGCAGAGGAGTTCGGTGCGGGCCGGCCAGGGAGGCAGTGCGGGGTATGATGTGTGACGCCAGCCTGTACAACACCACACTGCGAGAGCTGGAAGAGGAGTTCGGTGCGGGCCGGCCAGGGAGGCAGTGCGGGGTATGATGTGTGACGCCAGCCTGTATAACGCCACACTGCGAGAGCTGGCAGAGGAGTTCGGTGCGGGCCGGCCAGGGAGGCAGTGCGGGGTATGATGTGTGACGCCAGCCTGTATAACGCCACACTGCGAGAGCTGGAAGAGGAGTTCGGTGCGGGCCGGCCAGGGAGGCAGTGCGGGGTATGATGTGTGACGCCAGCCTGTATAACGCCACACTGCGAGAGCTGGAAGAGGAGTTCGGTGCGGGCCGGCCAGGGAGGCAGTGCGGGGTATGATGTGTGACGCCAGCCTGTATAACGCCACACTGCGAGAGCTGGAAGAGGAGTTCGGTGCGGGCCGG
The DNA here is from genome assembly GCA_036785665.1 of Chirona hameri. Taxonomy (NCBI): domain Eukaryota; kingdom Metazoa; phylum Arthropoda; class Thecostraca; order Balanomorpha; family Balanidae; genus Chirona; species Chirona hameri. Next base: position 11,583 of record JAXIVJ010013681.1, read on the forward strand.
CCAGGGAGGCAGTGCGGGGTATGATGTGTGACGCCAGCCTGTATAACGCCACACTGCGAGAGCTGGAAGAGGAGTTCGGTGCGGGCCGGCCAGGGAGGCAGTGCGGGGTATGTGTGACGCCAGCCTGTATAACGCCACACTGCGAGAGCTGGAAGAGGAGTTCGGTGCGGGCCGGCCAGGGAGGCAGTGCGGGGTATGATGTGTGACGCCAGCCTGTATAACGCCACACTGCGAGAGCTGGAAGAGGAGTTCGGTGCGGGCCGGCCAGGGAGGCAGTGCGGGGTATGTGTGACGCCAGCCTGTATAACGCCACACTGCGAGAGCTGGAAGAGGAGTTCGGTGCGGGCCGGCCAGGGAGGCAGTGCGGGGTATGATGTGTGACGCCAGCCTGTATAACGCCACACTGCGAGAGCTGGAAGAGGAGTTCGGTGCGGGCCGGCCAGGGAGGCAGTGCGGGGTATGATGTGTGACGCCAGCCTGTATAACGCCACACTGCGAGAGCTGGAAGAGGAGTTCGGTGCGGGCCGGCCAGGGAGGCAGTGCGGGGTATGATGTGTGACGCCGGCCTGTATAACGCCACACTGCGAGAGCTGGCAGAGGAGTTCGGTGCGGGCCGGCCAGGGAGGCAGTGCGGGGTATGATGTGTGACGCCCGCCTGTATAACGCCGCACTGCGAGAGCTGGAAGAGGAGTTCGGTGCGGGCCGGCCAGGGAGGCAGTGCGGGGTATGATGTGTGACGCCCGCCTGTATAACGCCACACTGCGAGAGCTGGAAGAGGAGTTCGGTGCGGGCCGGCCAGGGAGGCAGTGCGGGGTATGTGTGACGCCCGCCTGTATAACGCCACACTGCGAGAGCTGGAAGAGGAGTTCGGTGCGGGCCGGCCAGGGAGGCAGTGCGGGGTATGTGTGACGCCCGCCTGTATAACGCCACACTGCGAGAGCTGGCAGAGGAGTTCGGTGCGGGCCGGCCAGGGAGGCAGTGCGGGGTATGATGTGTGACGCCAGCCTGTATAACGCCACACTGCGAGAGCTGGCAGAGGAGTTCGGTGCGGGCCGGCCAGGGAGGCAGTGCGGGGTATGATGTGTGACGCCACCCTGTATAACGCCACACTGCGAGAGCTGGAAGAGGAGTTCGGTGCGGGCCGGCCAGGGAGGCAGTGCGGGGTATGATGTGTGACGCCACCCTGTATAACGCCACACTGCGAGAGCTGGAAGAGGAGTTCGGTGCGGGCCGGCCAGGGAGGCAGTGCGGGGTATGATGTGTGACGCCAGCCTGTATAACGCCACACTGCGAGAGCTGGAAGAGGAGTTCGGTGCGGGCCGGCCAGGGAGGCAGTGCGGGGTATGATGTGTGACGCCAGCCTGTATAACGTCACACTGCGAGAGCTGGAAGAGGAGTTCGGTGCGGGCCGGCCAGGGAGGCAGTGCGGGGTATGATGTGTGACGCCAGCCTGTATAACGCCACACTGCGAGAGCTGGAAGAGGAGTTCGGTGCGGGCCGGCCAGGGAGGCAGTGCGGGGTATGATGTGTGACGCCAGCCTGTATAACGTCACACTGCGAGAGCTGGAAGAGGAGTTCGGTGCGGGCCGGTCAGGGAGGCAGTGCGGGGTATGATGTGTGACGCCAGCCTGTATAACGCCACACTGCGAGAGCTGGAAGAGGAGTTCGGTGCGGGCCGGCCAGGGAGGCAGTGCGGGGTATGATGTGTGACGCCACCCTGTATAACGCCACACTGCGAGAGCTGGAAGAGGAGTTCGGTGCGGGCCGGCCAGGGAGGCAGTGCGGGGTATGATGTGTGACGCCAGCCTGTATAACGCCACACTGCGAGAGCTGGAAGAGGAGTTCGGTGCGGGCCGGCCAGGGAGGCAGTGCGGGGTATGATGTGACGCCCGCCTGTATAACGCCACACTGCGAGAGCTGGAAGAGGAGTTCGGTGCGGGCCGGCCAGGGAGGCAGTGCGGGGTATGTGTGACGCCAGCTTGTATAACGCCACACTGCGAGAGCTGGAAGAGGAGTTCGGCGCGGGCCGGCCAGGGAGGCAGTGCGGGGTATGATGTGTGACGCCAGCCTGTATAACGCCACACTGCGAGAGCTGGAAGAGGAGTTCGGTGCGGGCCGGCCAGGGAGGCAGTGCGGGGTATGATGTGTGACGCCAGCCTGTATAACGCCACACTGCGAGAGCTGGAAGAGGAGTTCGGTGCGGGCCGGCCAGGGAGGCAGTGCGGGGTATGATGTGTGACGCCAGCCTGTATAACGCCACACTGCGAGAGCTGGAAGAGGAGTTCGGTGCGGGCCGGCCAGGGAGGCAGTGCGGGGTATGTGTGACGCCAGCCTGTATAACGCCACACTGCGAGAGCTGGAAGAGGAGTTCGGTGCGGGCCGGCCAGGGAGGCAGTGCGGGGTATGTGTGACGCCAGCCTGTATAACGCCACACTGCGAGAGCTGGCAGAGGAGTTCGGTGCGGGCCGGCCAGGGAGGCAGTGCGGGGTATGATGTGTGACGCCAGCCTGTACAACACCACACTGCGAGAGCTGGAAGAGGAGTTCGGTGCGGGCCGGCCAGGGAGGCAGTGCGGGGTATGTGTGACGCCAGCCTGTATAACGCCACACTGCGAGAGCTGGAAGAGGAGTTCGGTGCGGGCCGGCCAGGGAGGCAGTGCGGGGTATGATGTGTGACGCCAGCCTGTATAACGCCACACTGCGAGAGCTGGCAGAGGAGTTCGGTGCGGGCCGGCCAGGGAGGCAGTGCGGGGTATGATGTGTGACGCCAGCCTGTATAACGCCGCACTGCGAGAGCTGGCAGAGGAGTTCGGTGCGGGCCGGCCAGGGAGGCAGTGCGGGGTATGATGTGTGACGCCAGCCTGTATAACGCCACACTGCGAGAGCTGGCAGAGGAGTTCGGTGCGGGCCGGCCAGGGAGGCAGTGCGGGGTATGATGTGTGACGCCAGCCTGTATAACGCCGCACTGCGAGAGCTGGCAGAGGAGTTCGGTGCGGGCCGGCCAGGGAGGCAGTGCGGGGTATGATGTGTGACGCCAGCCTGTATAACGCCACACTGCGAGAGCTGGAAGAGGAGTTCGGTGCGGGCCGGCCAGGGAGGCAGTGCGGGGTATGTGTGACGCCAGCCTGTATAACGCCACACTGCGAGAGCTGGAAGAGGAGTTCGGCGCGGGCCGGCCAGGGAGGCAGTGCGGGGTATGATGTGTGACGCCAGCCTGTATAACGCCACACTGCGAGAGCTGGAAGAGGAGTTCGGTGCGGGCCGGCCAGGGAGGCAGTGCGGGGTATGATGTGTGACGCCAGCCTGTATAACGCCACACTGCGAGAGCTGGAAGAGGAGTTCGGTGCGGGCCGGCCAGGGAGGCAGTGCGGGGTATGATGTGTGACGCCAGCCTGTATAACGCCACACTGCGAGAGCTGGAAGAGGAGTTCGGTGCGGGCCGGCCAGGGAGGCAGTGCGGGGTATGTGTGACGCCAGCCTGTATAACGCCACACTGCGAGAGCTGGAAGAGGAGTTCGGTGCGGGCCGGCCAGGGAGGCAGTGCGGGGTATGTGTGACGCCAGCCTGTATAACGCCACACTGCGAGAGCTGGCAGAGGAGTTCGGTGCGGGCCGGCCAGGGAGGCAGTGCGGGGTATGATGTGTGACGCCAGCCTGTACAACACCACACTGCGAGAGCTGGAAGAGGAGTTCGGTGCGGGCCGGCCAGGGAGGCAGTGCGGGGTATGATGTGTGACGCCAGCCTGTATAACGCCACACTGCGAGAGCTGGCAGAGGAGTTCGGTGCGGGCCGGCCAGGGAGGCAGTGCGGGGTATGATGTGTGACGCCAGCCTGTATAACGCCACACTGCGAGAGCTGGAAGAGGAGTTCGGTGCGGGCCGGCCAGGGAGGCAGTGCGGGGTATGATGTGTGACGCCAGCCTGTATAACGCCACACTGCGAGAGCTGGAAGAGGAGTTCGGTGCGGGCCGGCCAGGGAGGCAGTGCGGGGTATGATGTGTGACGCCAGCCTGTATAACGCCACACTGCGAGAGCTGGAAGAGGAGTTCGGTGCGGGCCGGCCAGGGAGGCAGTGCGGGGTATGATGTGTGACGCCAGCCTGTATAACGCCACACTGCGAGAGCTGGAAGAGGAGTTCGGTGCGGGCCGGCCAGGGAGGCAGTGCGGGGTATGTGTGACGCCAGCCTGTATAACGCCACACTGCGAGAGCTGGAAGAGGAGTTCGGTGCGGGCCGGCCAGGGAGGCAGTGCGGGGTATGATGTGTGACGCCAGCCTGTATAACGCCACACTGCGAGAGCTGGAAGAGGAGTTCGGTGCGGGCCGGCCAGGGAGGCAGTGCGGGGTATGTGTGACGCCAGCCTGTATAACGCCACACTGCGAGAGCTGGAAGAGGAGTTCGGTGCGGGCCGGCCAGGGAGGCAGTGCGGGGTATGATGTGTGACGCCAGCCTGTATAACGCCACACTGCGAGAGCTGGAAGAGGAGTTCGGTGCGGGCCGGCCAGGGAGGCAATGCGGGGTATGATGTGTGACGCCAGCCTGTATAACGCCACACTGCGAGAGCTGGAAGAGGAGTTCGGTGCGGGCCGGCCAGGGAGGCAGTGCGGGGTATGATGTGTGACGCCGGCCTGTATAACGCCACACTGCGAGAGCTGGCAGAGGAGTTCGGTGCGGGCCGGCCAGGGAGGCAGTGCGGGGTATGATGTGTGACGCCCGCCTGTATAACGCCGCACTGCGAGAGCTGGAAGAGGAGTTCGGTGCGGGCCGGCCAGGGAGGCAGTGCGGGGTATGATGTGTGACGCCCGCCTGTATAACGCCACACTGCGAGAGCTGGAAGAGGAGTTCGGTGCGGGCCGGCCAGGGAGGCAGTGCGGGGTATGTGTGACGCCCGCCTGTATAACGCCACACTGCGAGAGCTGGAAGAGGAGTTCGGTGCGGGCCGGCCAGGGAGGCAGTGCGGGGTATGTGTGACGCCCGCCTGTATAACGCCACACTGCGAGAGCTGGCAGAGGAGTTCGGTGCGGGCCGGCCAGGGAGGCAGTGCGGGGTATGATGTGTGACGCCAGCCTGTATAACGCCACACTGCGAGAGCTGGCAGAGGAGTTCGGTGCGGGCCGGCCAGGGAGGCAGTGCGGGGTATGATGTGTGACGCCACCCTGTATAACGCCACACTGCGAGAGCTGGAAGAGGAGTTCGGTGCGGGCCGGCCAGGGAGGCAGTGCGGGGTATGATGTGTGACGCCACCCTGTATAACGCCACACTGCGAGAGCTGGAAGAGGAGTTCGGTGCGGGCCGGCCAGGGAGGCAGTGCGGGGTATGATGTGTGACGCCAGCCTGTATAACGCCACACTGCGAGAGCTGGAAGAGGAGTTCGGTGCGGGCCGGCCAGGGAGGCAGTGCGGGGTATGATGTGTGACGCCAGCCTGTATAACGTCACACTGCGAGAGCTGGAAGAGGAGTTCGGTGCGGGCCGGCCAGGGAGGCAGTGCGGGGTATGATGTGTGACGCCAGCCTGTATAACGCCACACTGCGAGAGCTGGAAGAGGAGTTCGGTGCGGGCCGGCCAGGGAGGCAGTGCGGGGTATGATGTGTGACGCCAGCCTGTATAACGTCACACTGCGAGAGCTGGAAGAGGAGTTCGGTGCGGGCCGGTCAGGGAGGCAGTGCGGGGTATGATGTGTGACGCCAGCCTGTATAACGCCACACTGCGAGAGCTGGAAGAGGAGTTCGGTGCGGGCCGGCCAGGGAGGCAGTGCGGGGTATGATGTGTGACGCCACCCTGTATAACGCCACACTGCGAGAGCTGGAAGAGGAGTTCGGTGCGGGCCGGCCAGGGAGGCAGTGCGGGGTATGATGTGTGACGCCAGCCTGTATAACGCCACACTGCGAGAGCTGGAAGAGGAGTTCGGTGCGGGCCGGCCAGGGAGGCAGTGCGGGGTATGATGTGACGCCCGCCTGTATAACGCCACACTGCGAGAGCTGGAAGAGGAGTTCGGTGCGGGCCGGCCAGGGAGGCAGTGCGGGGTATGTGTGACGCCAGCCTGTATAACGCCACACTGCGAGAGCTGGAAGAGGAGTTCGGCGCGGGCCGGCCAGGGAGGCAGTGCGGGGTATGATGTGTGACGCCAGCCTGTATAACGCCACACTGCGAGAGCTGGAAGAGGAGTTCGGTGCGGGCCGGCCAGGGAGGCAGTGCGGGGTATGATGTGTGACGCCAGCCTGTATAACGCCACACTGCGAGAGCTGGAAGAGGAGTTCGGTGCGGGCCGGCCAGGGAGGCAGTGCGGGGTATGATGTGTGACGCCAGCCTGTATAACGCCACACTGCGAGAGCTGGAAGAGGAGTTCGGTGCGGGCCGGCCAGGGAGGCAGTGCGGGGTATGTGTGACGCCAGCCTGTATAACGCCACACTGCGAGAGCTGGAAGAGGAGTTCGGTGCGGGCCGGCCAGGGAGGCAGTGCGGGGTATGTGTGACGCCAGCCTGTATAACGCCACACTGCGAGAGCTGGCAGAGGAGTTCGGTGCGGGCCGGCCAGGGAGGCAGTGCGGGGTATGATGTGTGACGCCAGCCTGTACAACACCACACTGCGAGAGCTGGAAGAGGAGTTCGGTGCGGGCCGGCCAGGGAGGCAGTGCGGGGTATGATGTGTGACGCCAGCCTGTATAACGCCACACTGCGAGAGCTGGCAGAGGAGTTCGGTGCGGGCCGGCCAGGGAGGCAGTGCGGGGTATGATGTGTGACGCCAGCCTGTATAACGCCACACTGCGAGAGCTGGAAGAGGAGTTCGGTGCGGGCCGGCCAGGGAGGCAGTGCGGGGTATGATGTGTGACGCCAGCCTGTATAACGCCACACTGCGAGAGCTGGAAGAGGAGTTCGGTGCGGGCCGGCCAGGGAGGCAGTGCGGGGTATGATGTGTGACGCCAGCCTGTATAACGCCACACTGCGAGAGCTGGAAGAGGAGTTCGGTGCGGGCCGGCCAGGGAGGCAGTGCGGGGTATGATGTGTGACGCCAGCCTGTATAACGCCACACTGCGAGAGCTGGAAGAGGAGTTCGGTGCGGGCCGGCCAGGGAGGCAGTGCGGGGTATGTGTGACGCCAGCCTGTATAACGCCACACTGCGAGAGCTGGAAGAGGAGTTCGGTGCGGGCCGGCCAGGGAGGCAGTGCGGGGTATGATGTGTGACGCCAGCCTGTATAACGCCACACTGCGAGAGCTGGAAGAGGAGTTCGGTGCGGGCCGGCCAGGGAGGCAGTGCGGGGTATGTGTGACGCCAGCCTGTATAACGCCACACTGCGAGAGCTGGAAGAGGAGTTCGGTGCGGGCCGGCCAGGGAGGCAGTGCGGGGTATGATGTGTGACGCCAGCCTGTATAACGCCACACTGCGAGAGCTGGAAGAGGAGTTCGGTGCGGGCCGGCCAGGGAGGCAGTGCGGGGTATGATGTGTGACGCCAGCCTGTATAACGCCACACTGCGAGAGCTGGAAGAGGAGTTCGGTGCGGGCCGGCCAGGGAGGCAGTGCGGGGTATGATGTGTGACGCCGGCCTGTATAACGCCACACTGCGAGAGCTGGCAGAGGAGTTCGGTGCGGGCCGGCCAGGGAGGCAGTGCGGGGTATGATGTGTGACGCCCGCCTGTATAACGCCGCACTGCGAGAGCTGGAAGAGGAGTTCGGTGCGGGCCGGCCAGGGAGGCAGTGCGGGGTATGATGTGTGACGCCCGCCTGTATAACGCCACACTGCGAGAGCTGGAAGAGGAGTTCGGTGCGGGCCGGCCAGGGAGGCAGTGCGGGGTATGTGTGACGCCCGCCTGTATAACGCCACACTGCGAGAGCTGGAAGAGGAGTTCGGTGCGGGCCGGCCAGGGAGGCAGTGCGGGGTATGTGTGACGCCCGCCTGTATAACGCCACACTGCGAGAGCTGGCAGAGGAGTTCGGTGCGGGCCGGCCAGGGAGGCAGTGCGGGGTATGATGTGTGACGCCAGCCTGTATAACGCCACACTGCGAGAGCTGGCAGAGGAGTTCGGTGCGGGCCGGCCAGGGAGGCAGTGCGGGGTATGATGTGTGACGCCAGCCTGTATAACGCCACACTGCGAGAGCTGGAAGAGGAGTTCGGTGCGGGCCGGCCAGGGAGGCAGTGCGGGGTATGATGTGTGACGCCAGCCTGTATAACGCCACACTGCGAGAGCTGGAAGAGGAGTTCGGTGCGGGCCGGCCAGGGAGGCAGTGCGGGGTATGATGTGTGACGCCAGCCTGTATAACGCCACACTGCGAGAGCTGGAAGAGGAGTTCGGTGCGGGCCGGCCAGGGAGGCAGTGCGGGGTATGTGTGACGCCAGCCTGTATAACGCCACACTGCGAGAGCTGGAAGAGGAGTTCGGTGCGGGCCGGCCAGGGAGGCAGTGCGGGGTATGATGTGTGACGCCAGCCTGTATAACGCCACACTGCGAGAGCTGGAAGAGGAGTTCGGTGCGGGCCGGCCAGGGAGGCAGTGCGGGGTATGTGTGACGCCAGCCTGTATAACGCCACACTGCGAGAGCTGGAAGAGGAGTTCGGTGCGGGCCGGCCAGGGAGGCAGTGCGGGGTATGATGTGTGACGCCAGCCTGTATAACGCCACACTGCGAGAGCTGGAAGAGGAGTTCGGTGCGGGCCGGCCAGGGAGGCAGTGCGGGGTATGATGTGTGACGCCAGCCTGTATAACGCCACACTGCGAGAGCTGGAAGAGGAGTTCGGTGCGGGCCGGCCAGGGAGGCAGTGCGGGGTATGATGTGTGACGCCGGCCTGTATAACGCCACACTGCGAGAGCTGGCAGAGGAGTTCGGTGCGGGCCGGCCAGGGAGGCAGTGCGGGGTATGATGTGTGACGCCCGCCTGTATAACGCCGCACTGCGAGAGCTGGAAGAGGAGTTCGGTGCGGGCCGGCCAGGGAGGCAGTGCGGGGTATGATGTGTGACGCCCGCCTGTATAACGCCACACTGCGAGAGCTGGAAGAGGAGTTCGGTGCGGGCCGGCCAGGGAGGCAGTGCGGGGTATGTGTGACGCCCGCCTGTATAACGCCACACTGCGAGAGCTGGAAGAGGAGTTCGGTGCGGGCCGGCCAGGGAGGCAGTGCGGGGTATGTGTGACGCCCGCCTGTATAACGCCACACTGCGAGAGCTGGCAGAGGAGTTCGGTGCGGGCCGGCCAGGGAGGCAGTGCGGGGTATGATGTGTGACGCCAGCCTGTATAACGCCACACTGCGAGAGCTGGCAGAGGAGTTCGGTGCGGGCCGGCCAGGGAGGCAGTGCGGGGTATGATGTGTGACGCCACCCTGTATAACGCCACACTGCGAGAGCTGGAAGAGGAGTTCGGTGCGGGCCGGCCAGGGAGGCAGTGCGGGGTATGATGTGTGACGCCACCCTGTATAACGCCACACTGCGAGAGCTGGAAGAGGAGTTCGGTGCGGGCCGGCCAGGGAGGCAGTGCGGGGTATGATGTGTGACGCCAGCCTGTATAACGCCACACTGCGAGAGCTGGAAGAGGAGTTCGGTGCGGGCCGGCCAGGGAGGCAGTGCGGGGTATGATGTGTGACGCCAGCCTGTATAACGTCACACTGCGAGAGCTGGAAGAGGAGTTCGGTGCGGGCCCGCCAGGGAGGCAGTGCGGGGTATGATGTGTGACGCCAGCCTGTATAACGCCACACTGCGAGAGCTGGAAGAGGAGTTCGGTGCGGGCCGGCCAGGGAGGCAGTGCGGGGTATGATGTGTGACGCCAGCCTGTATAACGTCACACTGCGAGAGCTGGAAGAGGAGTTCGGTGCGGGCCGGTCAGGGAGGCAGTGCGGGGTATGATGTGTGACGCCAGCCTGTATAACGCCACACTGCGAGAGCTGGAAGAGGAGTTCGGTGCGGGCCGGCCAGGGAGGCAGTGCGGGGTATGATGTGTGACGCCACCCTGTATAACGCCACACTGCGAGAGCTGGAAGAGGAGTTCGGTGCGGGCCGGCCAGGGAGGCAGTGCGGGGTATGATGTGTGACGCCAGCCTGTATAACGCCACACTGCGAGAGCTGGAAGAGGAGTTCGGTGCGGGCCGGCCAGGGAGGCAGTGCGGGGTATGATGTGACGCCCGCCTGTATAACGCCACACTGCGAGAGCTGGAAGAGGAGTTCGGTGCGGGCCGGCCAGGGAGGCAGTGCGGGGTATGTGTGACGCCAGCCTGTATAACGCCACACTGCGAGAGCTGGAAGAGGAGTTCGGCGCGGGCCGGCCAGGGAGGCAGTGCGGGGTATGATGTGTGACGCCAGCCTGTATAACGCCACACTGCGAGAGCTGGAAGAGGAGTTCGGTGCGGGCCGGCCAGGGAGGCAGTGCGGGGTATGATGTGTGACGCCAGCCTGTATAACGCCACACTGCGAGAGCTGGAAGAGGAGTTCGGTGCGGGCCGGCCAGGGAGGCAGTGCGGGGTATGATGTGTGACGCCAGCCTGTATAACGCCACACTGCGAGAGCTGGAAGAGGAGTTCGGTGCGGGCCGGCCAGGGAGGCAGTGCGGGGTATGTGTGACGCCAGCCTGTATAACGCCACACTGCGAGAGCTGGAAGAGGAGTTCGGTGCGGGCCGGCCAGGGAGGCAGTGCGGGGTATGTGTGACGCCAGCCTGTATAGCGCCACACTGCGAGAGCTGGCAGAGGAGTTCGGTGCGGGCCGGCCAGGGAGGCAGTGCGGGGTATGATGTGTGACGCCAGCCTGTACAACACCACACTGCGAGAGCTGGAAGAGGAGTTCGGTGCGGGCCGGCCAGGGAGGCAGTGCGGGGTATGATGTGTGACGCCAGCCTGTATAACGCCACACTGCGAGAGCTGGCAGAGGAGTTCGGTGCGGGCCGGCCAGGGAGGCAGTGCGGGGTATGATGTGTGACGCCAGCCTGTATAACGCCACACTGCGAGAGCTGGAAGAGGAGTTCGGTGCGGGCCGGCCAGGGAGGCAGTGCGGGGTATGATGTGTGACGCCAGCCTGTATAACGCCACACTGCGAGAGCTGGAAGAGGAGTTCGGTGCGGGCCGGCCAGGGAGGCAGTGCGGGGTATGATGTGTGACGCCAGCCTGTATAACGCCACACTGCGAGAGCTGGAAGAGGAGTTCGGTGCGGGCCGGCCAGGGAGGCAGTGCGGGGTATGATGTGTGACGCCAGCCTGTATAACGCCACACTGCGAGAGCTGGAAGAGGAGTTCGGTGCGGGCCGGCCAGGGAGGCAGTGCGGGGTATGTGTGACGCCAGCCTGTATAACGCCACACTGCGAGAGCTGGAAGAGGAGTTCGGTGCGGGCCGGCCAGGGAGGCAGTGCGGGGTATGATGTGTGACGCCAGCCTGTATAACGCCACACTGCGAGAGCTGGAAGAGGAGTTCGGTGCGGGCCGGCCAGGGAGGCAGTGCGGGGTATGTGTGACGCCAGCCTGTATAACGCCACACTGCGAGAGCTGGAAGAGGAGTTCGGTGCGGGCCGGCCAGGGAGGCAGTGCGGGGTATGATGTGTGACGCCAGCCTGTATAACGCCACACTGCGAGAGCTGGAAGAGGAGTTCGGTGCGGGCCGGCCAGGGAGGCAGTGCGGGGTATGATGTGTGACGCCAGCCTGTATAACGCCACACTGCGAGAGCTGGAAGAGGAGTTCGGTGCGGGCCGGCCAGGGAGGCAGTGCGGGGTATGATGTGTGACGCCGGCCTGTATAACGCCACACTGCGAGAGCTGGCAGAGGAGTTCGGTGCGGGCCGGCCAGGGAGGCAGTGCGGGGTATGATGTGTGACGCCCGCCTGTATAACGCCGCACTGCGAGAGCTGGAAGAGGAGTTCGGTGCGGGCCGGCCAGGGAGGCAGTGCGGGGTATGATGTGTGACGCCCGCCTGTATAACGCCACACTGCGAGAGCTGGAAGAGGAGTTCGGTGCGGGCCGGCCAGGGAGGCAGTGCGGGGTATGTGTGACGCCCGCCTGTATAACGCCACACTGCGAGAGCTGGAAGAGGAGTTCGGTGCGGGCCGGCCAGGGAGGCAGTGCGGGGTATGTGTGACGCCCGCCTGTATAACGCCACACTGCGAGAGCTGGCAGAGGAGTTCGGTGCGGGCCGGCCAGGGAGGCAGTGCGGGGTATGATGTGTGACGCCAGCCTGTATAACGCCACACTGCGAGAGCTGGCAGAGGAGTTCGGTGCGGGCCGGCCAGGGAGGCAGTGCGGGGTATGATGTGTGACGCCACCCTGTATAACGCCACACTGCGAGAGCTGGAAGAGGAGTTCGGTGCGGGCCGGCCAGGGAGGCAGTGCGGGGTATGATGTGTGACGCCACCCTGTATAACGCCACACTGCGAGAGCTGGAAGAGGAGTTCGGTGCGGGCCGGCCAGGGAGGCAGTGCGGGGTATGATGTGTGACGCCAGCCTGTATAACGCCACACTGCGAGAGCTGGAAGAGGAGTTCGGTGCGGGCCGGCCAGGGAGGCAGTGCGGGGTATGATGTGTGACGCCAGCCTGTATAACGTCACACTGCGAGAGCTGGAAGAGGAGTTCGGTGCGGGCCGGCCAGGGAGGCAGTGCGGGGTATGATGTGTGACGCCAGCCTGTATAACGCCACACTGCGAGAGCTGGAAGAGGAGTTCGGTGCGGGCCGGCCAGGGAGGCAGTGCGGGGTATGATGTGTGACGCCAGCCTGTATAACGTCACACTGCGAGAGCTGGAAGAGGAGTTCGGTGCGGGCCGGTCAGGGAGGCAGTGCGGGGTATGATGTGTGACGCCAGCCTGTATAACGCCACACTGCGAGAGCTGGAAGAGGAGTTCGGTGCGGGCCGGCCAGGGAGGCAGTGCGGGGTATGATGTGTGACGCCACCCTGTATAACGCCACACTGCGAGAGCTGGAAGAGGAGTTCGGTGCGGGCCGGCCAGGGAGGCAGTGCGGGGTATGATGTGTGACGCCAGCCTGTATAACGCCACACTGCGAGAGCTGGAAGAGGAGTTCGGTGCGGGCCGGCCAGGGAGGCAGTGCGGGGTATGATGTGACGCCCGCCTGTATAACGCCACACTGCGAGAGCTGGAAGAGGAGTTCGGTGCGGGCCGGCCAGGGAGGCAGTGCGGGGTATGATGTGACGCCCGCCTGTATAACGCCACACTGCGAGAGCTGGAAGAGGAGTTCGGTGCGGGCCGGCCAGGGAGGCAGTGCGGGGTATGTGTGACGCCAGCCTGTATAACGCCACACTGCGAGAGCTGGAAGAGGAGTTCGGTGCGGGCCGGCCAGGGAGGCAGTGCGGGGTATGATGTGTGACGCCAGCCTGTATAACGCCACACTGCGAGAGCTGGCAGAGGAGTTCGGTGCGGGCCGGCCAGGGAGGCAGTGCGGGGTATGATGTGTGACGCCAGCCTGTATAACGCCGCACTGCGAGAGCTGGCAGAGGAGTTCGGTGCGGGCCGGCCAGGGAGGCAGTGCGGGGTATGATGTGTGACGCCAGCCTGTATAACGCCACACTGCGAGAGCTGGCAGAGGAGTTCGGTGCGGGCCGGCCAGGGAGGCAGTGCGGGGTGTGATGTGTGACGCCAGCCTGTATAACGCCGCACTGCGAGAGCTGGCAGAGGAGTTCGGTGCGGGCCGGCCAGGGAGGCAGTGCGGGGTATGATGTGTGACGCCAGCCTGTATAACGCCACACTGCGAGAGCTGGAAGAGGAGTTCGGTGCGGGCCGGCCAGGGAGGCAGTGCGGGGTATGTGTGACGCCAGCCTGTATAACGCCACACTGCGAGAGCTGGAAGAGGAGTTCGGCGCGGGCCGGCCAGGGAGGCAGTGCGGGGTATGATGTGTGACGCCAGCCTGTATAACGCCACACTGCGAGAGCTGGAAGAGGAGTTCGGTGCGGGCCGGCCAGGGAGGCAGTGCGGGGTATGATGTGTGACGCCAGCCTGTATAACGCCACACTGCGAGAGCTGGAAGAGGAGTTCGGTGCGGGCCGGCCAGGGAGGCAGTGCGGGGTATGATGTGTGACGCCAGCCTGTATAACGCCACACTGCGAGAGCTGGAAGAGGAGTTCGGTGCGGGCCGGTCAGGGAGGCAGTGCGGGGTATGTGTGACGCCAGCCTGTATAACGCCACACTGCGAGAGCTGGAAGAGGAGTTCGGTGCGGGCCGGTCAGGGAGGCAGTGCGGGGTATGTGTGACGCCAGCCTGTATAACGCCACACTGCGAGAGCTGGAAGAGGAGTTCGGTGCGGGCCGGCCAGGGAGGCAGTGCGGGGTATGTGTGACGCCAGCCTGTATAACGCCACACTGCGAGAGCTGGAAGAGGAGTTCGGTGCGGGCCGGCCAGGGAGGCAGTGCGGGGTATGATGTGTGACGCCGGCCTGTATAACGCCACACTGCGAGAGCTGGAAGAGGAGTTCGGTGCGGGCCGGCCAGGGAGGCAGTGCGGGGTATGTGTGACGCCAGCCTGTATAACGCCACACTGCGAGAGCTGGAAGAGGAGTTCGGTGCGGGCCGGCCAGGGAGGCAGTGCGGGGTATGATGTGTGACGCCCGCCTGTATAACGCCACACTGCGAGAGCTGGAAGAGGAGTTCGGTGCGGGCCGGCCAGGGAGGCAGTGCGGGGTATGTGTGACGCCAGCCTGTATAACGCCACACTGCGAGAGCTGGAAGAGGAGTTCGGTGCGGGCCGGCCAGGGAGGCAGTGCGGGGTATGATGTGTGACGCCAGCCTGTATAACGTCACACTGCGAGAGCTGGCAGAGGAGTTCGGTGCGGGCCGGCCAGGGAGGCAGTGCGGGGTATGTGTGACGCCAGCCTGTATAACGCCACACTGCGAGAGCTGGAAGAGGAGTTCGGTGCGGGCCGGCCAGGGAGGCAGTGCGGGGTATGTGTGACGCCAGCCTGTATAACGCCACACTGCGAGAGCTGGAAGAGGAGTTCGGTGCGGGCCGGCCAGGGAGGCAGTGCGGGGTATGTGTGACGCCAGCCTGTATAACGCCACACTGCGAGAGCTGGAAGAGGAGTTCGGTGCGGGCCGGCCAGGGAGGCAGTGCGGGGTATGTGTGACGCCAGCCTGTATAACGCCACACTGCGAGAGCTGGAAGAGGAGTTCGGTGCGGGCCGGCCAGGGAGGCAGTGCGGGGTATGTGTGACGCCAGCCTGTATAACGCCACACTGCGAGAGCTGGAAGAGGAGTTCGGTGCGGGCCGGCCAGGGAGGCAGTGCGGGGTATGATGTGACGCCCGCCTGTATAACGTCACACTGCGAGAGCTGGAAGAGGAGTTCGGTGCGGGCCGGCCAGGGAGGAGGCAGTGCGGGGTATGATGTGTGACGCCAGCCTGTATAACGTCACACTGCGAGAGCTGGCAGAGGAGTTCGGTGCGGGCCGGCCAGGGAGGCAGTGCGGGGTATGATGTGTGACGCCAGCCTGTATAACGCCACACTGCGAGAGCTGGAAGAGGAGTTCGGTGCGGGCCGGCCAGGGAGGCAGTGCGGGGTATGATGTGTGACGCCAGCCTGTATAACGCCACACTGCGAGAGCTGGAAGAGGAGTTCGGTGCGGGCCGGCCAGGGAGGCAGTGCGGGGTATGATGTGTGACGCCAGCCTGTATAACGCCACACTGCGAGAGCTGGAAGAGGAGTTCGGTGCGGGCCGGCCAGGGAGGCAGTGCGGGGTATGATGTGTGACGCCGGCCTGTATAACGCCGCACTGCGAGAGCTGGAAGAGGAGTTCGGTGCGGGCCGGCCAGGGAGGCAGTGCGGGGTATGATGTGTGACGCCAGCCTGTATAACGCCACACTGCGAGAGCTGGCAGAGGAGTTCGGTGCGGGCCGGCCAGGGAGGCAGTGCGGGGTATGATGTGTGACGCCGGCCTGTATAACGCCGCACTGCGAGAGCTGGAAGAGGAGTTCGGTGCGGGCCGGCCAGGGAGGCAGTGCGGGGTATGATGTGTGACGCCAGCCTGTATAACGCCACACTGCGAGAGCTGGCAGAGGAGTTCGGTGCGGGCCGGCCAGGGAGGCAGTGCGGGGTATGATGTGTGACGCCGGCCTGTATAACGCCGCACTGCGAGAGCTGGCAGAGGAGTTCGGTGCGGGCCGGCCAGGGAGGCAGTGCGGGGTATGATGTGTGACGCCAGCCTGTACAACACCACACTGCGAGAGCTGGAAGAGGAGTTCGGTGCGGGCCGGCCAGGGAGGCAGTGCGGGGTATGATGTGTGACGCCAGCCTGTATAACGCCACACTGCGAGAGCTGGAAGAGGAGTTCGGTGCGGGCCGGCCAGGGAGGCAGTGCGGGGTATGATGTGTGACGCCAGCCTGTATAACGCCACACTGCGAGAGCTGGAAGAGGAGTTCGGTGCGGGCCGGCCAGGGAGGCAGTGCGGGGTATGATGTGTGACGCCAGCCTGTATAACGTCACACTGCGAGAGCTGGCAGAGGAGTTCGGTGCGGGCCGGCCAGGGAGGCAGTGCGGGGTATGTGTGACGCCAGCCTGTATAACGCCACACTGCGAGAGCTGGAAGAGGAGTTCGGTGCGGGCCGGCCAGGGAGGCAGTGCGGGGTATGTGTGACGCCAGCCTGTATAACGCCACACTGCGAGAGCTGGAAGAGGAGTTCGGTGCGGGCCGGCCAGGGAGGCAGTGCGGGGTATGTGTGACGCCAGCCTGTATAACGCCACACTGCGAGAGCTGGAAGAGGAGTTCGGTGCGGGCCGGCCAGGGAGGCAGTGCGGGGTATGTGTGACGCCAGCCTGTATAACGCCACACTGCGAGAGCTGGAAGAGGAGTTCGGTGCGGGCCGGCCAGGGAGGCAGTGCGGGGTATGTGTGACGCCAGCCTGTATAACGCCACACTGCGAGAGCTGGAAGAGGAGTTCGGTGCGGGCCGGCCAGGGAGGCAGTGCGGGGTATGATGTGACGCCCGCCTGTATAACGTCACACTGCGAGAGCTGAAAGAGGAGTTCGGTGCGGGCCGGCCAGGGAGGAGGCAGTGCGGGGTATGATGTGTGACGCCAGCCTGTATAACGTCACACTGCGAGAGCTGGCAGAGGAGTTCGGTGCGGGCCGGCCAGGGAGGCAGTGCGGGGTATGATGTGTGACGCCAGCCTGTATAACGCCACACTGCGAGAGCTGGAAGAGGAGTTCGGTGCGGGCCGGCCAGGGAGGCAGTGCGGGGTATGATGTGTGACGCCAGCCTGTATAACGCCACACTGCGAGAGCTGGAAGAGGAGTTCGGTGCGGGCCGGCCAGGGAGGCAGTGCGGGGTATGATGTGTGACGCCAGCCTGTATAACGCCACACTGCGAGAGCTGGAAGAGGAGTTCGGTGCGGGCCGGCCAGGGAGGCAGTGCGGGGTATGATGTGTGACGCCGGCCTGTATAACGCCGCACTGCGAGAGCTGGAAGAGGAGTTCGGTGCGGGCCGGCCAGGGAGGCAGTGCGGGGTATGATGTGTGACGCCAGCCTGTATAACGCCACACTGCGAGAGCTGGCAGAGGAGTTCGGTGCGGGCCGGCCAGGGAGGCAGTGCGGGGTATGATGTGTGACGCCGGCCTGTATAACGCCGCACTGCGAGAGCTGGAAGAGGAGTTCGGTGCGGGCCGGCCAGGGAGGCAGTGCGGGGTATGATGTGTGACGCCAGCCTGTATAACGCCACACTGCGAGAGCTGGCAGAGGAGTTCGGTGCGGGCCGGCCAGGGAGGCAGTGCGGGGTATGATGTGTGACGCCGGCCTGTATAACGCCGCACTGCGAGAGCTGGCAGAGGAGTTCGGTGCGGGCCGGCCAGGGAGGCAGTGCGGGGTATGATGTGTGACGCCAGCCTGTACAACACCACACTGCGAGAGCTGGAAGAGGAGTTCGGTGCGGGCCGGCCAGGGAGGCAGTGCGGGGTATGATGTGTGACGCCAGCCTGTATAACGCCACACTGCGAGAGCTGGCAGAGGAGTTCGGTGCGGGCCGGCCAGGGAGGCAGTGCGGGGTATGATGTGTGACGCCAGCCTGTATAACGCCACACTGCGAGAGCTGGAAGAGGAGTTCGGTGCGGGCCGGCCAGGGAGGCAGTGCGGGGTATGATGTGTGACGCCAGCCTGTATAACGCCACACTGCGAGAGCTGGAAGAGGAGTTCGGTGCGGGCCGGCCAGGGAGGCAGTGCGGGGTATGATGTGTGACGCCAGCCTGTATAACGCCACACTGCGAGAGCTGGAAGAGGAGTTCGGTGCGGGCCGGCCAGGGAGGCAGTGCGGGGTATGATGTGTGACGCCAGCCTGTATAACGCCACACTGCGAGAGCTGGAAGAGGAGTTCGGTGCGGGCCGGCCAGGGAGGCAGTGCGGGGTATGATGTGTGACGCCAGCCTGTATAACGCCACACTGCGAGAGCTGGAAGAGGAGTTCGGTGCGGGCCGGCCAGGGAGGCAGTGCGGGGTATGATGTGTGACGCCGGCCTGTACAACGCCACACTGCGAGAGCTGGAAGAGGAGTTCGGTGCGGGCCGGCCAGGGAGGCAGTGCGGGGTATGATGTGTGACGCCAGCCTGTATAACGCCACACTGCGAGAGCTGGCAGAGGAGTTCGGTGCGGGCCGGCCAGGGAGGCAGTGCGGGGTATGATGTGTGACGCCAGCCTGTATAACGCCACACTGCGAGAGCTGGAAGAGGAGTTCGGTGCGGGCCGGCCAGGGAGGCAGTGCGGGGTATGATGTGACGCCCGCCTGTATAACGCCACACTGCGAGAGCTGGAAGAGGAGTTCGGTGCGGGCCGGCCAGGGAGGCAGTGCGGGGTATGATGTGTGACGCCAGCCTGTACAAAGCCACACTGCGAGAGCTGGAAGAGGAGTTCGGTGCGGGCCGGCCAGGGAGGCAGTGCGGGGTATGATGTGTGACGCCAGCCTGTATAACACCGCACTGCGAGAGCTGGAAGAGGAGTTCGGTGCGGGCCGGCCAGGGAGGCAGTGCGGGTTATGATGTGTGACGCCAGCCTGTATAACACCGCACTGCGAGAGCTGGAAGAGGAGTTCGGTGCGGGCCGGCCAGGGAGGCAGTGCGGGGTATGATGTGTGACGCCCGCCTGTATAACGCCACACTGCGAGAGCTGGAAGAGGAGTTCGGTGCGGGCCGGCCAGGGAGGCAGTGCGGGGTATGTGTGACGCCAGCCTGTATAACGCCACACTGCGAGAGCTGGAAGAGGAGTTCGGTGCGGGCCGGCCAGGGAGGCAGTGCGGGGTATGATGTGTGACGCCCGCCTGTATAACGCCACACTGCGAGAGCTGGAAGAGGAGTTCGGTGCGGGCCGGCCAGGGAGGCAGTGCGGGGTATGTGTGACGCCAGCCTGTATAACGCCACACTGCGAGAGCTGGAAGAGGAGTTCGGTGCGGGCCGGCCAGGGAGGCAGTGCGGGGTATGATGTGTGACGCCCGCCTGTATAACGCCACACTGCGAGAGCTGGAAGAGGAGTTCGGTGCGGGCCGGCCAGGGAGGCAGTGCGGGGTATGTGTGACGCCAGCCTGTATAACGCCACACTGCGAGAGCTGGAAGAGGAGTTCGGTGCGGGCCGGCCAGGGAGGCAGTGCGGGGTATGTGTGACGCCAGCCTGTATAACGCCACACTGCGAGAGCTGGAAGAGGAGTTCGGTGCGGGCCGGCCAGGGAGGCAGTGCGGGGTATGATGTGTGACGCCAGCCTGTATAACGCCACACTGCGAGAGCTGGAAGAGGAGTTCGGTGCGGGCCGGCCAGGGAGGCAGTGCGGGGTATGATGTGTGACGCCAGCCTGTATAACGCCACACTGCGAGAGCTGGAAGAGGAGTTCGGTGCGGGCCGGCCAGGGAGGCAGTGCGGGGTATGATGTGTGACGCCAGCCTGTATAACGCCACACTGCGAGAGCTGGAAGAGGAGTTCGGTGCGGGCCGGCCAGGGAGGCAGTGCGGGGTATGATGTGTGACGCCAGCCTGTATAACGCCACACTGCGAGAGCTGGAAGAGGAGTTCGGTGCGGGCCGGCCAGGGAGGCAGTGCGGGGTATGATGTGTGACGCCAGCCTGTATAACGCCACACTGCGAGAGCTGGAAGAGGAGTTCGGTGCGGGCCGGCCAGGGAGGCAGTGCGGGGTATGTGTGACGCCAGCCTGTATAACGCCACACTGCGAGAGCTGGAAGAGGAGTTCGGTGCGGGCCGGCCAGGGAGGCAGTGCGGGGTATGTGTGACGCCAGCCTGTATAACGCCACACTGCGAGAGCTGGAAGAGGAGTTCGGTGCGGGCCGGCCAGGGAGGCAGTGCGGGGTATGATGTGTGACGCCAGCCTGTATAACGCCACACTGCGAGAGCTGGAAGAGGAGTTCGGTGCGGGCCGGCCAGGGAGGCAGTGCGAGGTATGATGTGTGACGCCAGCCTGTATAACGCCGCACTGCGAGAGCTGGAAGAGGAGTTCGGTGCGGGCCGGCCAGGGAGGCAGTGCGGGGTATGATGTGTGACGCCAGCCTGTATAACGCCAGCACTGCGAGAGCTGGAAGAGGAGTTCGGTGCGGGCCGGCCAGGGAGGCAGTGCGGGGTATGATGTGTGACGCCAGCCTGTATAACGCCACACTGCGAGAGCTGGAAGAGGAGTTCGGTGCGGGCCGGCCAGGGAGGCAGTGCGGGGTATGATGTGTGACGCCAGCCTGTATAACGCCACACTGCGAGAGCTGGAAGAGGAGTTCGGTGCGGGCCGGCCAGGGAGGCAGTGCGGGGTATGATGTGTGACGCCAGCCTGTATAACGCCACACTGCGAGAGCTGGAAGAGGAGTTCGGTGCGGGCCGGCCAGGGAGGCAGTGCGGGGTATGTGTGACGCCAGCCTGTATAACGCCACACTGCGAGAGCTGGAAGAGGAGTTCGGTGCGGGCCGGCCAGGGAGGCAGTGCGGGGTATGTGTGACGCCAGCCTGTATAACGCCACACTGCGAGAGCTGGAAGAGGAGTTCGGTGCGGGCCGGCCAGGGAGGCAGTGCCGGGTATGATGTGTGACGCCAGCCTGTATAACGCCACACTGCGAGAGCTGGAAGAGGAGTTCGGTGCGGGCCGGCCAGGGAGGCAGTGCGAGGTATGATGTGTGACGCCAGCCTGTATAACGCCGCACTGCGAGAGCTGGAAGAGGAGTTCGGTGCGGGCCGGCCAGGGAGGCAGTGCGGGGTATGATGTGTGACGCCAGCCTGTATAACGCCACACTGCGAGAGCTGGAAGAGGAGTTCGGTGCGGGCCGGTCAGGGAGGCAGTGCGGGGTATGTGTGACTCCAGCCTGTATAACGCCACACTGCGAGAGCTGGAAGAGGAGTTCGGTGCGGGCCGGCCAGGGAGGCAGTGCGGGGTATGATGTGTGACGCCAGCCTGTATAACGCCGCACTGCGAGAGCTGGAAGAGGAGTTCGGTGCGGGCCGGCCAGGGAGGCAGTGCGGGGGTATGATGTGTGACGCCAGCCTGTATAACGCCACACTGCGAGAGCTGGAAGAGGAGTTCGGTGCGGGCCGGCCAGGGAGGCAGTGCGGGGTATGATGTGTGACGCCAGCCTGTATAACGCCGCACTGCGAGAGCTGGAAGAGGAGCTCGGTGCGGGCCGGCCAGGGAGGCAGTGCGGGGTATGATGTGTGACGCCAGCCTGTATAACGCCACACTGCGAGAGCTGGAAGAGGAGTTCGGTGCGGGCCGGCCAGGGAGGCAGTGCGGGGTATGTGTGACGCCAGCCTGTATAACGCCACACTGCGAGAGCTGGAAGAGGAGTTCGGTGCGGGCCGGCCAGGGAGGCAGTGCGGGGTATGTGTGACGCCAGCCTGTATAACGCCACACTGCGAGAGCTGGAAGAGGAGTTCGGTGCGGGCCGGCCAGGGAGGCAGTGCGGGGTATGATGTGTGACGCCAGCCTGTATAACGCCACACTGCGAGAGCTGGAAGAGGAGTTCGGTGCGGGCCGGCCAGGGAGGCAGTGCGAGGTATGATGTGTGACGCCAGCCTGTATAACGCCGCACTGCGAGAGCTGGAAGAGGAGTTCGGTGCGGGCCGGCCAGGGAGGCAGTGCGGGGTATGATGTGTGACGCCAGCCTGTATAACGCCACACTGCGAGAGCTGGAAGAGGAGTTCGGTGCGGGCCGGTCAGGGAGGCAGTGCGGGGTATGTGTGACGCCAGCCTGTATAACGCCACACTGCGAGAGCTGGAAGAGGAGTTCGGTGCGGGCCGGCCAGGGAGGCAGTGCGGGGTATGATGTGTGACGCCAGCCTGTATAACGCCGCACTGCGAGAGCTGGAAGAGGAGTTCGGTGCGGGCCGGCCAGGGAGGCAGTGCGGGGTATGATGTGTGACGCCAGCCGTATAACGCCACACTGCGAGAGCTGGAAGAGGAGTTCGGTGCGGGCCGGCCAGGGAGGCAGTGCGGGGTATGATGTGTGACGCCAGCCTGTATAACGCCGCACTGCGAGAGCTGGAAGAGGAGCTCGGTGCGGGCCGGCCAGGGAGGCAGTGCGGGGTATGATGTGTGACGCCAGCCTGTATAACGCCGCACTGCGAGAGCTGGAAGAGGAGTTCGGTGCGGGCCGGCCAGGGAGGCAGTGCGGGGTATGATGTGTGACGCCAGCCTGTATAACGCCGCACTGCGAGAGCTGGAAGAGGAGTTCGGTGCGGGCCGGCCAGGGAGGCAGTGCGGGGTATGATGTGTGACGCCAGCCTGTATAACGCCACACTGCGAGAGCTGGAAGAGGAGTTCGGCGATCCATCAAGCGTCGTCGAAGCCAATATGAGAAAGCTTCTGACGGCACGACCAGTGAGGGACGGCGATCTCTCACTGAACTCTCTCGAGACCTACGCGCCGCAGTGAGTGTACTGCAGTACCTCCACTACAAGGCGGACCTCGCCGAGCCAGACGTTGCTCAGTAACGTGACGGTGGTGGCCGGGAAGCTTCCTGCCAGCCTGGCGTGGAAGTGGGGCGAGCACGTGGTACAACACAGCATCGCTCGCCCCCACCCTTGTGGACCTCGACGGCTGGTTACGTCGTCACGTCGCCGCCGGTCGGGTCGCGGTGAGCCATACGGACCTCAGGCAGGCGCCCAAGGTCGAGGTTAATCCTCCCGAGGGCAGGCCGCAGCCCAGGCACGTGTTTACCACCGCGACGGCGCCCGCGGCCCGCGGTACGGCCATAAAGTCAGCGGACGCCGGGACCATAAAGCCGTCAGCTGCGAGTCGCGATGCGTGCATCATGTGCGGACAGGAGCACGACATCCAGTGCTATGATACGTTTACGGCACTGAGTGTGGACGAGCGAACTGTGTTCGTCGGTAAAACAGGGTTCTGCTTTAACTGCCTGGCACGTTATCACGTGAGCGCCAGGTGCCTGTGTGGTGCGATGTGCGGGACCGAACACTGCGGGAGGAGACACCACGCTCTTCTTCACGGTGGAAAACATGTGTTCCCACACCGTTCTGCGACGAATAGCACGCCAGGGTCGACAGACGCGAAGC
>JAXIVJ010013682.1:0-36518 GCA_036785665.1 Chirona hameri
ACGTTATGTATTATACTTATATATATCTTTATATACTTATATATATACTGTATATAGATATATACTGTAGATGTTAGACTTTGTCACCACCTCTTGCACTCTCCCCCCCCCTCCGGCGTCGGGAGCCCGCTCTCCCGCATCGACACCCCACCCCCCCCCCCACCCCCCCCCCACCCCCCCCCCACCCCCCCCCCCACCCCCCCCCCCCCCCACCCCCCCCCCACCCCCCCCCCACCCCCCCCCCACCCCCCCCCCACCCCCCCCCCCACCCCCCCCCTCCCCCCCCCACCCCCCCCCCACCCCCCCCCCACCCCCCACGCCCACCCCCCCCCCACCCCCCCCCCACCCCCCACCACCCCCCCCCCACCCCCCCCCCACCCCCCCCCCACCCCCCCCCAGCCCCCCCCCCACCCCCCCCCTCCCCCCCCCACCCCCCCCCCCCCCCCCACCACCCCCCCACCCCCCCCACCCCCCCCCACCCCCCCCCCACCCCCCCCCACCCCCCCACCCCCCCCCACCCCCCCCCCCACCCCCCCCCACCCCCCCCCACCCCCCCCCCACCCCCCCCCACCCCCCCCCACCCCCCCCCCACCCCCCCCCACCCCCCCCCACCCCCCCCCCACCCCCCCCCCACCCCCCCCCCCCACCCCCCCCCCCCCCCCCCCCACCCCCCCCCCACCCCCCCCCCCACCCCCCCCCCACCCCCCCCCCACCCCCCACACCCCACACCACCCCCCCCACCCCCCCCCCACCCCCACCCCTCCCCCACCCCACCCCCCCCCCTACCCACCCCCCACCCACACCCACCCCCACCCCACCCCCCACCCCACCCCCCACCCACCCCCCACCCCCCCCCCACCCCCCCCCACCCCCCACACCCCCCACCCCACCCCACACCACCACCCACACACACCCACACCCCCACCCACCACACCCCCCCCACCCCCCACCCCCCCCCACCTCACCCACACCCCCCCCCACCCCACACACACACCTACACACACACCCCCACCTACACACACACACACCCTACACACACACACACCCTACACCCACACACACACCTACACACACACACACACCCTACACACACACACACACCTACACACACCACACACACCTACACACACACACACACCTACACACACACACACACCTACACACACACACACACCTACACACACACACACACCTACACACACACACACACCTACACACACACACACACCTACACACACACACACACCTACACACACACACACACCTACACACACACACACACCTACACACACACCACACACCTACACACACACACACACCTACACACACACACACACCTACACACACACACACACCTACACACACACACACACCTACACACACACACACACCTACACACACACACACACCTACACACACACACACACCTACACACACACACACACCTACACACACACACACACCTACACACACACACACACACCTACACACACACACACACCTACACACACACACACACCTACACACACACACACACCTACACACACACACACACCTACACACACACACACACCTACACACACACACACACCTACACACACACACACACACCTACACACACACACACACCTACACACACACACCTACACACACACACACACCTACACACACACACACACACCTACACACACACACACACACCTACACACACACACACACACCTACACACACACACACACACCTACACACACACACACACACCTACACACACACACACACACCTACACACACACACACACACCTACACACACACACACACACCTACACACACACACACACACCTACACACACACACACACACCTACACACACACACACACACCTACACACACACACACACACCTACACACACACACACACACCTACACACACACACACACACCTACACACACACACACACACCTACACACACACACACACACCTACACACACACACACACACCTACACACACACACACACACCTACACACACACACACACACCTACACACACACACACACACCTACACACACACACACACCTACACACACACACACACACCTACACACACACACACACACACCACACACACAACACACACACCTACACACACACACACACACCTACACACACACACACACCTACACACACACACACACACCTACACACACACACACACACCTACACACACACACACACACCTACACACACACACACACACCTACACACACACACACACACCTACACACACACACACACACCTACACACACACACACACACCTACACACACACACACACACCTACACACACACACACACACCTACACACACACACACACCTACACACACACACCTACACACACCTACACACCACACACACCTACACACACACACCTACACACACACACACACACACACACATCAATACACGTGCACGTGAGTCCCCACCCATGCATAGTTGTGTCGCTCCATGCAAATAGGTTAACCAGTTCACTCGTTAACCCGTTAGCCCATTTATATTTTTTCTTCTTCAAAAGGCAGCTCGGAAGCGTATTAATGTCGATCCCCTGAAAGAAGACCCCTGTTGAAATGTTCATGTGCATAGTGCATATTAACTGGGATAACTGGGACCTTTAAATTCGTTCCGGATGTACAGACACAGGGCTGGGGAAAGTTACCGTTCTGCCATTCTAATCGGCGACAAATATATAGCCATCGGTGGAGTAATCGGTGACAAATCTTAGACAAGTAGGTATCACACTTTGCAAATATCACCTCTGTCATGATTCTCGCACCTAGATATCATTAAGTTTCCCAATGGAAATCACAACTCTAAATAATGTTGTTATTCCAATGCGGAAACCAACTTTCGGTTAATTCTGCAGCTCCAAAATAATCCTGCAGTTCTAAAATAATCCTGCAGGTAAAAAACATAAGCAAGCGATACAACGAGTTCGTTTGTTTACGGAACAAAACATGCGCAATATCAACGATAATGAACACTGTGCGCAGCCTGGCGGCTCGGAAACGGCACGTGAACGCCACACGCTGTTCAATTACATACAACGGAGAGAGGATGGTAGTGTGGCTCCGTTAGGCTCCGATGATATATGCAAGTACGGAACAGAGGCCGTCCAGCGGGGCGATAGTGATTTGTGTTGCGCAAGTGTTGTGTGTTGTGTTGTGTTGCGCACACCGCTATAGCCACCTCGTTTGAGCCCGCAGCTTGATGTGACGTCACTGGAGGCAGAGTCACGGCATGTCACGGCGCGTTTCACAGCATATCCGGCAATTCAGTGGGGCAGAATCATGCAATTAAACATGTGCTAGGAATTAATGGGCACTGCGAATTCACCACGCTCGTCTTCGTGAATCCCTGGCCGTACGAAACAGCGAGCTGTAACTGGCGGCTGACTACGTTTGCTGCGTGAGCGCGGCGCCGACGAAGGAGCCAGCTACCACCAGTGACGTCATCCGTTGGTCAGCCGAGTTCAATGTTGAATGGCTTGTGTCCTTACCAAATCGGTAAGCTGCCTACTAAGTTTACATACCTTCTGGCTTTCCAGTAAATACTAAATATGTGCAAGTGTTGACATCAGGATCTTGCTTTGACATATCGGGTGTTCTTCAGAGGATGTGGCATGGGTGCCAAATAACCTTAGTAGTTGTGGCGCCTGTAAATCCCACTGATCTTTACCTGTGTATTTGCTTAATTTCACTTAAACTTGGTTGGTAGGTACAGGGGCGCAGGAAGTAGGAACTATGTTCAAGTTGGGGGGGGGGGGGGGGGGGAGCGGTGGCATTCTAAAGTTGATTCTTTCCATGCACCTCCCATAGGCGTAATGTTAAAATCCAAAATGTTGGGGGGGGGGGGGGGGGGGGGGGCGGGGGGCGGCTGCCCCTGCCCCCTGTTCCTACGCCTATGGGTAGGTACAGAAGCGTCACTTTTTTATGCAATTTGGTAATCTTTGACTAAGGTAGTGTGCCGCGCTATGCACAGTATGACAGCATATGGTAACATCAGAAAAGTAGCGGCATTGTGCACCACAGCAAAATTCCCATATTCCTTCTGACAAAGCTGCTAAACTTAACTTCACCTAACCTTACATATTAATAATAACAACTTTGTCAGAATAAATTTAGGCATAGTGTACCATAGCAAAATGTCTGTTATTGATTTGACTCTGCATTGCATCAATTGAAATCGTTCAATACAAATTGCTTGAATTGAAGAAAATCATTTCACCACCATATATTTGTATTCATGAAACGTGATTGAATCGAAACCTGCATGGAATCAAATTTTACGATTCTTAGCAATTCAAGTGTGCATGGTAAATTGTGCAAATACAATGCAGTCCCAGTGGCTACACTCTAAGTTTCCACTTTAATTGATTTGACATATATTCAACATATATTTAAATGTTGAATCAAACGTTTATCAATTAAAATATTGTTTTGATTCTTTGAATCGAGAAAAAACAATTCTCAAATTTGTTATTCATGAATCAAAAGGTGATTGAATAATTCAAGTTCCAAAATGAATCATGATTGAATCATTCCCCAAAAGTTGAATCAATAACCAGTCTACGGGGGGCGGCAGATTGATCCAGTAGGGCCTGACTTGCAGCCCCCCCCCCCTCCAGGCGGGGTCCTAGGATTGCTTTGAAGCCATGGTGCAAGTGGGAAATTCAGCCTAAAAACTAACAATAGAGAGTTGAAAATTCAGCCTAAGAAGGCCACTCAGGATCGGTTTTGCCAAAACTTGAACTCACCATCAGGCAAGGTCCTACCAAATGTGTGGAAAAGTTATGCTATATTGGTCAAAGGCAGAATATCTGCTAGTTGTGTCTGATGTGGTATGTTGTGGTGCTAAAGATGTCTCATTTGTATGAATCCCGCAAAAATTGTTACCTCTTCAGGAAACATCTCAACCTAAATCATTTTTCAAGACTATTCACTGGACATTTCCGAGGTTAAAGTGGTTTTGGCTGGTGAAAAAAAAGTTATTGGTAATGACCTGTTTTTTTTTAATGAATAAGAAGAATCTCTTATAATAAAACATGCCGGTATAATTGTTGCTACCTCCTCAGAATAACGATAGATTACAGAGCAAATCATCCAACTTGTAAAATCCAAAATAAGCCACGTAAATTATAACATTACTTGTAAATAATGCAAGTCGTTTGCAAAATAATTTTCAAGCCATTACAGTCTTCAAATATATTATGTAATGTCTGCAAAATGTATAACAGCATGATAAGTATCACGGCGCACGAAGCAGGTCAAAATGAACCTATTGACATGATGCAAGGAAAATAATCACCTAAAATACAGGAATGTGTATTTTTCATCAAAAAAGATACCAAAGCTTCTCAGCAGACTATACAAGGCTATGCCATGTTTTTGTGCAAATCTGACCGCTATTGAATGAGTATATAAAACATGCGAGAAACATGCCAATAGTTACCTCTTTCTTACCTCCTCTCCTCACCAGTGCAGTGGCTCAGAAGGGGCCCCAGCACCAGCAGGTGAGCAAAGTTATTGATTGATCAACTATGTTTCGACGTGAAATGTAGGTAGGTAATAGGTATGGAGGTATCTGAACAAACGTAAGGCATACAAATGTCATCAAATCACCTAAAGGTGACGCAGATAATGAAACCCAAATACTGCACAACGCTCAATTGAATGGCAAAAAGGGAGGCGAATGGGAGGTAACTATTTCAAATTAAGAGGTATTTTGGGAGGTAACTATTTTGGTAAGTGCATGCCCATCTGCATTTTTGCCCAATTTCAATTTGTTGCCCAATTTCAGAATACTAGGGTTTCGAGACCATTGTTTGTTCGTACCCCCCCCCCCCTCTACAACCCCCTGTCCCCAGCATGACCCCCTTCCACCAACACCCCTCCCTGACCCTGTATCACACGGCCGGCCGGGACCTCGGCTCGGATTTGACGCCGCTGAAATATTACATTTCTCCGGGATCTCCGGGACGGAGGTTCCATGCTCACAAAGGCACGTGAATTCAACTGCGGACAGACACGAAATCTGTGATTTGAGTGCAAAACGGAAACTACTCAAATATATATATAGGGGATAGGAGATGACCGACACTGAGCAAACTATCGATCATAGCATGACCGACACTGATCGATCATAGCATACTGACACTGAGCAAACTATCGATCATAGCATGACCGACACTGATCGATCATAGCATACTGACACTGAGCAAACTATCGATCATAACATGACCGACACTGAGCAAACTATCGATCATAGCATGACCGACACTGATCGATCATAGCATACTGACACTGAGCAAACTATGGATCATAGCATGACCGACACTGATCGATCATAGCATACTGACACTAAGCAAACTATGGATCATAGCATGACCGACACTGATCGATCATAGCATACTGACACTGAGCAAACTATGGATCATAGCATGACCGACACTGATCGATCATAGCATACTGACACTGATCAAACTATCGATCATAGCATGACCGACACTGATCGATCATAGCATACTGACACTGAGCAAACTATCGATCATAGCATGACCGACACTGATCGATCATAGCATACTGACACCGAGCAAACTATCGATCATAGTATGACCGACATTGATCGATCATAGCATGACCGACACCCGCATGTCCGACACTGAACAAACTATCGATCATAGCATACCACACTGAGCAAACTATCGATCATAGCATACCACTCGTGCAAGGGACCAACTTCCCGACCAGTCGTCGACACACTTAGTGAATTCCAAGCAGTCCGCACATTCTTCAGATGCCACTGTTTTCGCTGCGATCACGCAATGAGGTCCACTGGCGCCGAGTGAGGCTTCCACGGCTGATCCAGCTAATGATGAGTTATGTCGCTTGCACCATCGATGCTTTTAGGAGGCCATCGTCGTTCCTCAGCCACTTCTGCAGGGCTCGTGTCATTCGCCAGCAGCTAATCGAGCCACCACATTGAAAAGCACTTAGCTTTCAGCAATAACACGTGACTCCGCCTATCCGCGCCAACAGAGGTGAAAAGTTGATTAAACTTGACGGAAACCTGGAATTAATCAATTCAACAGTTGATTTAAACATACACATTTTCGTTGCGTGAAATAAAGTAGTCTATACTTAGCACGTTTATCCACTGCCTCCACGCCTAACTCCACGCCTAACCTCCCTCTCCTTTCCTAAAGCCCGCCCATCCCAACTCTCTCGGCCGTGACCCGCCTGTGGTCTGGCCTCCATTGCCATGCATTGCCCTTGGCGTCGTTCTGAGCGTCTGAGACGGCTGGGTCGGCAGAGGTCGGGCCGCCGCCGCCGCGCCGCCTCTAATAGTCGCCGCCGGCGCTGTTTGCCGCTGAAAAATGTGACAGATCCACTAATGACGCCTCGTCGAGCCTCGTCGGAGGCGACGGCAGACGGCGGCGGCCGGTCGACTGCGGCGGCGGCTCCGACTCGTTTGCATTAATGGGTGCCGGGAGGCCGCGGTCGGTAGGTCAGAACGGCAGCGGTGGTGGAGTCATTGGAGAGCAGCATCTGGGTCAACCAGATGGCGATATCTTTTTCTCCATTTTTTTTGCATAATTGTTACATTGTTTTTGAATTCACTCGACACTTAATTAAAATACCTTCAGGCGTCTTCCCTATGACGTACGGTAAACTCCAATGTATTGATTCCTTGATGGCATCCATTCGAACACGGGTCTCATCCTGTTACTAGGCAACGTGGAGTGTGACACCATTTCTCATACTTTCCTGTGTGGCCAGGCCATATACTCTGGAAAGAGAAGAATTCATGTTTTCTCAGCGAGGCTATTTATTGCTAGCTGACAAACAGACGTGACAGCATGACCTTTGCTGCCAAGTTCACAATATCGTGAGGCCAAATAAGATGTCTTTCTCAGCGATAGTTTGTTTTAAAGCTGAAAATTTATAGCCCCTAGCTTAGTGCCCAGCTTAATTGGGGGATGGAGATGTAGCTGGTAAACAACCTTCAATAAGCGGGGCAAAAACGTACCTATTCCTATAAGGTCAATATTGTGTTATAATTAACCAGTACAACGCCCTTATTGGGTCGACAACCGAGCGGGCTGTTCTTAAGCGTTGTTCCCTAATGCGACAGGTGACTTGATCTCGATATTTAATACGTTATGGTAAAACATGTATAACTACGATAAGATAAAATGCATGAAGCATGAAATTGAATACTATAAAGGCATTCCATTTTTAGAGCAAAACACAAACGCGTCCGGGCCAGTAGGGGTAATTTCATTATAGCACAGACCGCTTGGCCTGCGACGTGACTCCAAGATGGTCTGAAAGTCATTGGTCTGATCGGGGCTATACTCATTTCAGACGGACATAATTTCCCAGTGGTATCGGCGTTCAATGGGCCCGGCCGCGGCGGCCGGTCGTCTGGGCCGCTGGGTTATGGCGCTCAGCGGCCGTCAATGGCAGCAGCAGCAGCCGCATTGACCCTCCCCGGGGATGGCCGGCGTCCACACTCTCCCCTCCCCCCGCCCTTCCTACCCCACTCCATCACCACCACTTCCCCATGGCACCACAGGCCACCGGCAGTTGGAGCGTCCCAACTGTCTGCCGCCACTGGCAGATGGAGCGTCCCAACTGTCTGCCACCACTGGCAGATGGAGCGTCCCAACTGTCTGCCGCCACCGGCAGATGGAGCGTCCCAACTGTCTGCCACCACCGGCAGTTGGAACGTCCCAACTGTCTGCCACCACTGGCAGATGGAGCGTCCCAGCTGTCTGCCACTACTGGCAGATGGAACGTCCCAACTGTCTGCCACCACCGGCAGATGGAACGTCCCAACTGTCTGCCACCACTGGCAGATGGAGCGTCCCAACTGTCTGCTCGAAGCTTGAACACACCCTCCACCACCGCACGTGAAGCTCAACCACCCTGCACGTCGGTCATCGTGCTACAGGCTGTCGGTCCCAGAGTCCATGCGAAGCGAAAAGGACGTATAAATCACATAAATTAATCATTATTTTGCATAGTACTAGCTACTTCTTAGAATATGCTTATTTAAAAATGTAAAACTGTTGCAAATGATAGTTTAGTTTTAATACTAAACCCCAGATGTCTCAATCGATTTTCAATGGAGGCTGGAGCTCTCCATCCCGAAACCGATAGCTGACAAGTTTTCAGCCAGCTAATCATGGGTATCGTGCCATGATCAGACGCCGCTCGTCACACTGCAGAATACACCGCGGGTACACCGTGCCCGCCGACCGAATACGCCGCTCGTCACACTGCAGACTACACCGCGGGTACACCGTGCCCGCCGACCGAATACGCCGCTCGTCACACTGCAGAATACACCGCGGGTACACCGTGCCCGCCGAGCGAATACGCCGCTCGTCACACTGCAGACTACACCGCGGGTACACCGTGCCCGCCGACCGAATACGCCGCTCGTCACACTGCAGACTACACCGCGGGTACACCGTGCCCGCCGACCGAATACGCCGCTCGTCACACTGCAGACTACACCGCGGGTACACCGTGCCCGCCGACCGAATACGCCGCTCGTCACACTGCAGACTACACCGCGGGTACACCGTGCCCGCCGACCGAATACGCCGCTCGTCACACTGCAGAATACACCGCGGGTACACCGTGCCCGCCGACCGAATACGCCGCTCGTCACACTGCAGAATACACCGCGGGTACACCGTGCCCGCCGACCGTCCAGTTCAATTTCCTCTGTTATTACGGCCGTAGAGGGGCGGCCAATGGCTTTCGAAACTTTGCCGTCGGAGCGCGCAACTTTCCGGGACGAGCCGTTACTCGGCGGCTGTGTGAAACGGAGGGAACTTTGACCGGGGGCGATGGTAGCTTCGCCGGCAATTGACAGGATGTTTGTTCGCCGACGTTACGCCTGCCCTGTCTAACTACCGGTTCTTTGGGCACAGCTCTGTCCAAAAACATAGCTGGTATTTGAATCGGCAGGGCATCGTTCGTTCGGTCCATCTTGTGGATTATTAGATACATAGAAACTGAACAATTTGGTTCAGTACGTTATAGAAACGGACGTTATAGAAACGGAAGGGGATAACACGTGTATGCGATACTTCCGACGCTTTCACCTTGATTAAAGGTGTTACCATAAGGTTCTTTCATTTTTTTAATTCTTTTATTCCTTTATGAATATGAGCAATCGGTTGAAATTCAGATAGACCGAACTTATACCCTCACTGTTTCACGAATTAACCACGGAAGGCTGACATTTTTAGCAAAGTCGTATTCTGTCGCCTGCCGAGATTTTGGTAGTTGACCGCGGACGGCTATATCGTTGGCCGATTTGGTCGCCGTAAAGCTTACCATAGCGACTGCCCGTGAGCGGCCATCTGGCGCATACAGTCATACAGTCGGAGGCCGTTAAATTTTACGCTGATGAAAGTCATGTTCACCGAAAGCCATCCGTTGTAAACGGCGCCGAAAAGAGCGGAATTGACGGTCATGACCGGTCGGTGATCACTAAATCCGATTGACTGGTGTCGTAAAGTTTCTCTTTGAGTGGAGCTGGCCGCAGGCACTGACTGACATGAACATGAGGAAGCCGATATTCATCGCGACAGCTATGTCGTGGACCTCCCGGACAGCGCCCTCATGGGAGGCCATTCGATGTTAGACGGGCTGTAAAGACATCTCTGGAGCTGCGTCTCTGACTGGTCTCTGCCATCACACCGAGTGTGAGGGCAGGAGCTGCAGTGTCCACCTGATCTCAGACCAGGTGAACGAGACCACACACCGAGTGTGAGGGCAGGAGCTGCAGTGTTCACCTGATCTCAGACCAGGTGAACGAGACCACACACCGAGTGTGATGGCAGGAGCAGGTGCTCACCTGATCTCAGACCAGGTGAACGAGACCACACACCGAGTGTGATGGCAGGAGCAGGTGTCCACCTGGTCTCAGACCCAGGTGAACGAGACAACACACCGTTGATCTCCACATTTGCTTCATTCGTTACCAGCTTAGTCAGACAGGGCAGGTTCCCGGGACCGCTCGCCTGTCTCTAGGTCACGTGACTCTAACCTCCCGCCTGCCTCCGGGTCACGTGACTCTGACCACCCGCCTACCTCTGGGTCACGTGACTCTAGCAGCCCGCATGCCTCTGGGTCACGTGACTCTGACCGCCCGCCTGTCTCTGGGTCACGTGACTCTAACCTCCCGCCTGCCTCCGGGTCACGTGACTCTGACCGCCCGCCTACCTCTGGGTCACGTGACTCTAGCAGCCCGCATGCCTCTGGGTCACGTGACTCTGACCGCCCGCCTGTCTCTGGGTCACGTGACTCTAACCTCCCGCCTGCCTCCGGGTCACGTGACTCTAACCTCTCGCCTGCCTCCGGGCCACGTGACTCTAACCTCCCGCCTGCCTCCGGGTCACGTGACTCTAACCTCTCGCCTGCCTCCGGGCCACGTGACACTGACATCCCGCCAGCCCCCTGGTAACGTGACCCTGACCGCTCGCCTGCCTCCGGGTCACGTGACTCTGACCGCCCGCCTGCCCCGGGTCACGTGACTCTGACCGCCCGCCTACCTCCGGGTCACGTGACTCTGACCTCCCGCCTGCCTCCGGGTCACGCGACTCTGACCTCCCGCCTGCCTCCGGGTCACGTGACTCTGACCTCCCGCCTTCCTCCGGGTCACGTGACTCTGCCTCCGGGTCACGTGACTCTAACCTCCCGCCTGCCTCCGGGTCACGTGACTCTGACCTCCCGTCTGCCTCCGGGTCACGTGACTCTGCCTCTGGATCACGTGACTCTGACCTTCCGCCTGCTTCCGGGTCACGTGACTCTGCCTCTGGGTCACGTGACTCTAACCTCCCACCTGCCTCCGGGTCACGTGACTCTGACCTCCCGCCTGCCTCCGGGTCACGTGACTCTGACCTCCCGCCTGCCTCCGGGTCACGTGACTCTGACCTCCCGCCTGCCTCCGGGTCACGTGACTCTGACCTCCCGCCTTCCTCCGGGTCACGTGACTCTGCCTCCGGGTCACGTGACTCTAACCTCCCGCCTGCCTCCGGGTCACGTGACTCTGACCTCCCGTCTGCCTCCGGGTAACGTGACTCTACCTCTGGATCACGTGACTCTGACCTTCCGCCTGCCTCCGGGTCACGTGACTCTGCCTCTGGGTCACGTGACTCTAACCTCCCGCCTGCCTCCGGGTCACGTGACTCTGACCTCCCGCCTGCCTCCGGGTCACGTGACTCTGCCTCTGGATCACGTGACTCTGACCTCCCGCCTTCCTCTGGATCACGTGACTCTGACCTCCCGCCTGCCTCCGGGTCACGTGACTCTGCCTCTGGATCACGTGACTCTGACCTCCCGCCTACCTCCGGGTCACGTGACAGGTGTCGTGTCAGATTATGTCTTCCTGGTCCGACTTAATGACTGGCCGGGACGCGGCGGCGGGACACGCGACTCAAACGCCGTCCTCTGATGATCTGGACAGTCATCAGAGGATGGTGGGCGACCCGACTGGGCAGCACGCGCCTGCAGTCCAGCCTGCTGCTGGCCTGGAAAGGAAAGGAAGAGGGGGGGGGGGGGGGGGGGGAAGACAATAATTGGAGTCGGTCAGAATATATAGTCAGCCCGTCATGCCAGCAGACTGGTGGCAGGTTGCAGCCCGTCAGACCAGCAGACTGGTGGCAGGTTGCAGCCCGTCAGACCAGCAGACTGGTGGCAGGTTGCAGCCCGTCAGACCAGCAGACTGGTGGCAGGTGGCAGCCCGTCAGGCCAGCAGACTGGTAGGAGGTGACAGGAAATGACGTTTCGCCGTCGTTGTCGCCGTTTTATTTCACGCCGTTGCATCAAGTTGGAGTGGGCAAAACATTCGCCGTGGGGGCCGCTTGCCGGCCGCTCGCCACGCTCGATAGAGTAGACAAACAGTCTGCGAAAATACAGCGGCGTCTGCAGGGCAGAGCCGGTGGAGGCGGCGCGCGGCGAGCGAAGATAGGAGGAGCGTGTTGGCCGCCGTCGCCGGGATCAGAGATAATATGTATGTGTGTATGTATGTATGTATGTATTAGGGCGTTTCCACTAGTGGCTATTACAGCCCAGTCAAAACATGAATCACGAACATGAAGAACTCCAGCATGACACTAACACAAATTACATTACTTGCGAATGAAGTACATGACAATAATCCTCGACATGTTCAGCTCGGAAGGCGCTGCAATAGCTGCGATCGCGAGACAGAGCCGGTTACATGTCGCGGCAGCCTATTCCAGGACGCAGCGGCTCTGTACGGGAAGAGCCGCCGCGCGGCCGCCAGCCGAAAACTGGGCAACTCGAGGACAGATGTGCCCGCGGAGGTGGCGCGGGCACATCTAATAGGGATAATAGGGATAATAGGGATCGCCGACTTATCACGAGGGGACGTGATGATCGCCGACTTATCACGAGGGGATGTGATGATCGCCGACTTATCACGAGGGGACGTGATGATCGCCGATTTATCACGAGGGGACGTGATCGCCGACTTATCACGAGGGGACGTGATGATCGCCGACTTATCACGAGGGGACGTGATCGCCGACTTATCACGAGGGGACGTGATCGCCGACTTATCACGAGGGGACGTGATGATCGCCGACTTATCACGAGGGGACGTGATGATCGCCGACTTATCACGAGGGGACGTGATGATCGCCGACTTATCACGAGGGGACGTGATCGCCGACTTATCACGAGGGGACGTGATGATCGCCGACTTATCACGAGGGAACGTGATGATCGCCAACTTATCACTAGGAGACGTGATGATCGCCTACTTATCACGAGGGGACGTGATGATCGCCGACTTATCACGAGGGGACGTGATTATCGCCGACTTATCACTAGGGGACGTGATGATCGCCGACTTATCACGAGGGGACGTGATGATCGCCGACTTATCACGAGGGGACGTGATGATCGCCGACTTATCACGAGGGGACGTGATGATCGCCGACTTATCACGAAGGGACGTGATGATCACCGACTTAGCACGAGGAGACGTGATCGCCGTCTTATCACGAGGGGACGTGATGATCGCCGACACAGTTGGAATAGGATGTTGTCGCCAGGTCCAGGGTCGCCAGGGCTGGAAGAGGATGTTGTCGCTGCAGGGCAGCAGATTGGTTCAGTGCGATGCTGTCGCGAAGAGGCAGGACTCGCCCTGACACTCATATGCGTACAGCTTTGATATGATAGTCACTGACGTCACTGGTCGGTCCCGCGTTTCCTTTCCGGTTTCACTTTACCACCGACCTACTGACGTGATCACGGGAGGAGTTTATTATTAAAATGACGACTGTCACACCAACGTTGTGTTGTGCCCCATCAACTTCGGTCAGATTCAAAGGTTTCCTGGCGGTAAAGAGAATGAATGGGTCACTTCTAATGGGTTTTTGATCTTAGATAGCAGATTTGTAGAGCAGATCGAAAAATGGGTTGTGGTGAAATAATTACCTCGCTATGCTAGGCAATTTTGACAGAGGACTAGTGGGCCCCTTTTAGAAGAAGAAGTTTCGGAACGGTTTCTGGCACGAAAGACTGCCCCGTGCCCCAAAACCGCCCCGAAACAGAGTCTTCTAAAAGGGGCCCCACTAGTCTTGTGTCGAAATTACTTAGCGTAGCGAGTAGAGATGCAAACATTTCTCCCAAAACGGGAACCGGCACCGCCACCGCCACCGCTCATAAATGAGTTGGCACCGGCATCAAGCCCGGCACATGTGGCAGCACCCGCCAGGCCCGGCAGCCAGCAATCTGCATGTCTACTTCATTATACATTAAACAATATTTTAACCCCTGAACTTGTGCTGAGCCCGGCATGACACCAGTAAGCCTGAGTTCAGACTTCAGGCCCGCCAGTCCTGAATTTGGGCTGGCTCCGTGATCCATAATTTTACATCCCTAATAGCGAGGTAATTCTTTCACCATAACCTATTTCTCGATCTGCTGTACAAATCTACTATCTCAGTTTTAAAAAAACAAAACATTAAAGGTGACCTATTCTTTAAAATTTTCATTTGTATCGATCCCATCAACATTTTATTGGAAAAACTCCACGCATGGACGTAGTTTCGAAATCATGCATTGCGGATTGCTCAATCCTGATTGCACTCGCTCGTCCTTCCGTGGTGAATGGGACAAATCTGAATATGAGCGGCCCAACTCGGCCCCACCCGGCCCAACTCGGCCCAACCCGGCTCGGCCCGTGGCGACGCTTTTGAGAAGATCATATCTCTGCAACCGCTCGTCCGATTGACAAGCGGGCTTCTTTGCTGAGTAGTCCCATCCACCCTACCCTCTTTGAGACCAGAGCCGACTCACGTGAATAACTACCACTGCACGTGGCGCGTGCCGCGTGAGGGGATGTTGAAAAGTGTTTTCTCGCAAAAACTTCGCAACGGCTGGGCAGATTATGTGCAAATTTGGTGTGTGGTTAGGGATCCCTCGGCCGCCACTTTCCCACAAGTCAGGAGGGGTGCCTCTGCACGTGCGCACGTGCACACCCCTATTCTATATCTCAGGAACGGCTGAGCCGATTGTGTTCAAATTTGGTGTGTGGTTAGGGATATGGACCTCTCAGCCGCCGCCTTTCCACAGGTCAGTGGTGCCTCTGCACGTGCGCACGTGCTCACCCCTATTATATATCTCAGGAACGGCCGAGCCGATTGTGTTCAAATTGCGTGTGTGGTTAGGGACCTCTTAGCGGCCACTTTCCCACAAGTCAGGGGTGGGGTGCCTCTGCACGTGCGCACGTGCTCACTTTTTTTTTGTATCTCAGGAACTACTTTCCCGATCGAGTTGAAATTCACCATACATTTCGTTCGCGCTCGCTCGTTCATCGCCAACTACGGCGCCTTACTGGTTATATCTACAATGTTTTGCATATATCGTGATGCTGATTGTTTTGACGCTTCTCCACGCGCTTTGAGTGGCATATGACAGATCTCTTCCTAGCACGCCAGCACACACTGCACAACTAGGTTTTTGTTAGCACTTGCTGCTACTAAATGTCGAATCATCCGTTTGTTCAACACAAACGCGCTGGTTCTTGGCCAATATTGACCGAGGAAAAGACCTCTTAAAGGCGGCCGCACACTAGGCCATTCGGCGCGCGGAGGTCGCGATATCGCTACGACTTTCCGCGCATCCTTAGCGACTTTTCGCCTTCGCGTCAGCCGAAACGTCAAAAATCGCGGACGAATGTCGTTGGCCGGCCATCTGCGGACAGGCGGAAAAAATCTGATTCGAACGAGCTTTTTTCCGCAACTGAACGCCGCGGAGCCGCGGACAACACAATTCATCAGGCTAACAGTGGCGAATCTTTGCAAGACAGAGGTACGAATTGTGCACATCATGCTCTTGCCGCTGTGAAATTTATTATGTAAAAGTTTCGTGGTTCTAAACTTACATCTTCTTCGAAAAATGGCCATCATTAATTTACCTGGGGACCAGCCCCCACCAGTAGCAGTTGGCAGCACTCGGGTGCTTGGGCGTTAAAAATCTACTACACCATAGGGTTCCCATGTTAAATCGATGATTTTCAGACGAGGCTGGCTCGTAACCTATGGAACATATTTTAAATCCGACTTCTGGAAAAGATAGCTACAAGCCTTGGCTACAATCTTTTTATTTACCATTGTTCGATTTTCTAAGCGAAAAGTGGCCAAATGGGCTTGGGGGTTAACCAATGTCGTAACGCCCATTGCCGACCGTGGGTTCGAATCCCAGAGGCACCAAGTATTTTTGCGTTGGACCCAATGCATAGATAGTCATGATTCATACATCATGCGTTATGCCGGTTTTTCTCATCTCACACCTCCCTGATTGACCTCTAATTGGTGACCTGTGATGTCACAGAAGCCAAGCTAGGTAAATAGGTCATGTAGCTCCAATCATATATAGTGTGCTGTGTGTGCCGCCACAGCAAAGTAGTTTAATCGCTTTTGGCGGCCGAACCGTCTGATTTTGGCACATTTCATGACAATTATTGACCTTCCATATCCTTCAGTGACCTTATAAATGTGCGTCATCACTGGGTCAAAGCCAATATCTCATTAGCCATTATTAGGTCAAACCATTTTTTTCTTCAGTGTTTCCACAATATTGTAATATGATATGTTGGTACCTTTAATTTTAATTTAAATATTCGATAATGAATGTAACTTTATGTTCAAGATGTACTAACATAGTATTGATCTATTTCATCTCCAAAGCATAATATTAATAAATGATGTATGAATTAATAAACAATAACATTCACTGATAGGAGATGATCTCTAAGTAGCACAAAGAATCCCGGAGCAAAGCTGTAAGACTGTCTTCAATATGTTACAAACATCAAAACGGGAACTCAAGGCGCCTTATTTCTAAGAGGTTGGGACAAAACGCTTCTGAATTGAGCTATGATGGGTTAACGGGGTAAATATTTGTGGGTCGACGGACCAGTAACAACAGGTAAACGGGTCAAGCTGTCTACCAAAAACAAAGGTATGTGTCAACGGGTTAACGGGTGAACGGGTTAACCATCTACTATCATTATTTCAAATTGATTACAATTTAACCAAAAAGGCTGCATTAAGCAACAGCCAGGTGCAATTAAAACCGAAGTGGCCCACCCCCAGACATAAGGAAATTTAAATGTAAAACTTAGCCACTTCAGTCTATCAATGACCTGGAACTTCGATAGGATGGCACGGTCAGAGCCTGAGCCTGCACCAGAAGCATTGCTAGCATTGGGCCTGGCCTAAGAAAGCCATTCAATCAAAACATTCAGCAGTATTTAACAATATCAAAGCTATGATCTCGTTATTATGTGTTTCACAAGAAATAGTCACAACATCCCCACAAACTACTTTATTTAGGATTTAGGTAGGTGACCACCTACCAACGTGCCTACCGCAGGATCATGGATGGCTCATCATGTATTTTTATATCTCAAAACAAAAGCAAAACGAATGTATTTCGCGCGTTATAGTTGAGTTTTCGTGAC
The DNA here is from genome assembly GCA_036785665.1 of Chirona hameri. Taxonomy (NCBI): domain Eukaryota; kingdom Metazoa; phylum Arthropoda; class Thecostraca; order Balanomorpha; family Balanidae; genus Chirona; species Chirona hameri. The sequence continues at coordinate 18,079 of JAXIVJ010013682.1, forward strand.
CGCTTCCAAATCCACTACAGTTGCACTACAGGTACTGAAATATACACTACTTCGACTACTACGTCGTGTATTTGGTGAAATTAAATTAACTAAATGAAGATATAATCTATGGAAATACAAGTTATTGATAACAAACAATACTGTCAATTTATAATAGACAAAACAAGTACCAGAAAAATGATATCTTGTCTCATTAATTTGGGCGTTAAATTCCTTACTGTTCTACCCGTTGTTCTATTACCCTGCTGGGGACAGGCTGTAGGCACAAGTTGCGACATGCTGTAGTTCGGCGGGGCGGAATCTCGCGAGCAGACAGCGCCGAATCCGCCGGAACAAGGACGATATACAGCGGTATCGCCGCGATTTTCCGAGGCGGAATTTCGCAGTGATATCGGGCGACGAATGCGTAGTGTGCGGCCGCCTTTAGACATTATGCATTTCGTAACCATAACGGACACAAACTCTAGGATACGTTTTTAGCTGGAGCGCTGCCTTCCCGAGGGATTTCTCACTTTCATCCCGCTGATTTCTGTCTCCGTCTCATCCGGTGGCTTGTCGGGCCGTTTCGCTAACTGTCTGGACCTCTCTCGTTTCAGTTATGACCTGAGGAACCGGGAGGAGTCCCGCCGCCGCTGGTCGAACCGGACCGTGTTCTCGGGCCGGGCCGACCTGGTGCCCGAGCGGCGCCCGTCCGTGCTCACACTACAGCCGAGCGAACGCTCTGACAGCGCCCAGTACCGCTGCCGCATCGACTTCCAGTACTCCCGCACCCGCTACGCCCTCGTCAACCTCACGGTCATAGGTAAGGTGCACGGGGCATCACGACGCTTTGGGGATCGTGGAAGATGTTCGTTGCACAATGAGATTTCGTGGAAATTATGATCGATTAATTAATTTGGGATGCAATAAGATCGTGTAACGGTGCTATTTGCATATTCAAATTACATTTTACTTTTAGATCGAGCTTGCTCGCAACACTGAACTCGTTTGAAACAAAAACCGAAATTGTTGATTACAAAGAAGCGCATTTCTTGCTTTAAATACGACTGGATCGTTTGAAGGTTATAGCTGTATTCTGTAAACACTAACCTACAAAATGGTACATACAATCTGACAAAACAACATACCTAATTGATGCGATTGACATGCACACTGAGTAATTCACATGGTAGCCTTCGCTAGATATAATGGAATCTATACGACCAAAACTGCCAATGGCCGTTGCATATATTTCCAATTTACGACGTGGGTGGTGTAAATCAACTGTAAGTCACATCTTAAAGGACGTAGGTATTCGCGATGGCAGTCGCCTGGCTCTGATGGATACTGAGTGTAACACGCAAGCATTAATGCACACAGGCGATCAGCCAGCCTTTCTTAGATGATTCCTGCGTTATCCGTGCGAAATCATACAGTCCTTTACTCTGCATTACTATGACTATGTCTAATGTAATACGCAGCAGCAGAAGGCAGCAGGAGCCGAGTTCAAACTCAACTGTAGCACTACATAGATTAGCGCTAATCTTGTGCGATGCTGAATTATAAAGCAAACATAAGGCCGGCAGTAACGCAGATATGATGTGCAGCTTTCTGAGACATACCGAATGTGCTAAATGAACGGAAGATATGAGGGAGGGGAGACCTGCCCGAGAGAAGTTCTGCTAGTCTTTAGGGCGTTTTTGAGAAGAAAAATGTGAAGACTAAGAAAATCAAATACAAATACAATCAAATACAAATACATGCAGGATCCCTAAAGCCATGAATGTTTTATTGGCCAGCCATTTGAACGCAGACATCTTTCATGATAGTTTTGGCGTTTTTAGAGCTCAAGTGATCAGGTACTTTTTAACCGTATAGTCATCATCACTTCGTCCATCATGTCATTCCTCTTCTACTTGTATAACTACTTTAGGCTGTGATATATGTGTTGTGTTTCTGCGTTATCCGTCTCTCACTCTGCCTCTCACTCTGCCTTTTATCTTTTTGACTTCGCCTGTCAATGGAGTGTGACTGTTGAAAGAAAATAAACAAAAATAAACAAATACAAACTACCACACGATGAGCTTGATCTGAAACGAATTGAGGTCAACAAATATTACACAACTAAGGCAACAGAAATCGGCACTGAAATCGGCTTAAAGTTATCCCAAGTAAAACTGATCTGGTAGTCATCAAATAACAACGCCAAGTTCACTTGGTTAACCCTATTTGTAACAGGGGGGGGGGGGCGGATTCCGCCCCCCGGAGATCTCGAGATCTACCCGTCTGATTTTAAAAAATGAAATGGTTTTTGGTTCCCCTCAACACGATCTACATTTCTAAATAATAAAAAAATCTAAATTTTTGATAGGGGGGCAACAGGGGGCAAAAACCACAAATTGTAGTGGTATTTTTGATCCAACATAGCTTTCATGTTTATCGACCGATTTTAACACAATTAATACAAATCGATAGAGATTGAATTAGAAATTGATATATGATAGTGGCGTTTGAAAAATCAAAAATCATAGGCGTGTGCAGGTCACTCAATATGGGGGTGAAGTAAATGCGTAATAAAACAACTTTTTGATGTGTTTTTTTAAATAAATGAAATGGTATGTGATTGTGACATTATAAAAACGGTTAAAAATCTTATTTTTGCCATAGGCGGTACCAGGTTAGTGAAAAAGGGGGGTAAAATTGAAAAAAAATATTAACCGCAGACAAGTTGCTACCCAGCACTATAAATATGCTACTAATCGTAGATAGTTCCTTTTGCATGTTGTACTTCATCATAGGTGTTTCCAGGATCCAAACTGGGGCGGCTCAATACCTTTTGATAAGTATATTATCCGCTATTATGATACTAACTAGTCAACAGTGACTATTTCACTTACAACTTCAATTAACATTGCTTACTCCCCTTTTACCCTACCTGGACTCGCCTACTATTTTATAATCGTTCGTAGAGTAGCCTGTAGTGCGTGTTTCATCCGAAAACCACAGTATGTTATGTCATTGTACGCCCATTCCTCTTAATTTCCTTGCAATAATATGACCCCCTTTCTTCCATTCCTGAGCGCGCCTCTGCAAAAAACTGACTTTATTCCCTTTTCTGGCCTCATATGTGCATATATCATTATAAGCTAACCGTCTATTGCGCCGTTATCGCTGGCATATCGTCATCACCAAGCCAGTCACCCCCTTTTCATGTGCCTGAACACGCCACTGAAACTCTATATGTAATAAATTATGCAAATAATGGAAGCAGAAGCTATCTTTTACATCTTGATAACTATAAATGCCCCTTACATTGCTCTATTTGCTTCCCGCCAAGCATTGAATACTTCCTGGAACCCCCCCCCCTTTTCAAGACCCTGAAACCGCCTCTGCCATGGAATTTGTATGATATTTCATTAACATCAACTAATTTTCACTTGTTGCAATCACCGTGAACCGATGTAACTCCTTCATACTTGAGGCAGTTAGGAAGAAACCGTGAAGATCGCATTTCCGTATTATCGCCAAATATCGCCTCCGAACCCACCCAAAACTGTACCCTGGAACCGCCTCTGTTCAGGTTAAGAACTCAAAATTTTGACTCCAAATGCGGTATTCAATTCTATGAAAAGTCCCAAAATTGAATGGGCCTGTTCCCAGCCGTTCTGGAGATATCTGCGAAAAACATGAGGGGGGGGGGGGGGGGGGGGGGCGGAATCCGCCCCCTCCCCCTGTTACAAATAGGGTTAAGTTCATGCAGCTATGGGAGGGTGATTTTTTGTTCTCAGTTCTTACTGTTTGGGTACAGCAGTCATGGAGAAGGCTTAACTCTTCAGAGAATCACGCTTGCGTGCACGCAATAATCAATCTAGTGATTGAATGTATAATTGTGTTACGCTAAATGATGTCAATGACATAGACGGCAATCAACTCCAATCATTTCCATATACGACAAGACAGTGCTGACGATTCTCGTCTCACTCTCAATCAGCTGCCAGATACTGCAAATGCGTCACAAAGCCCTGCACCGCGTGCAGCTGTGTTAAGCACGGCCGACGTTGCACCAGCTGCCGCTTCGGTGAGCGCTGCCCAAACCTGAGGGATCCCGTCAACCCATCGGACACACCTGACTTAGCCGATTACGTAGCGGACCTCAAGCGCGGCGGTCGGGTGCTTCCTCGAATACCAAGAGCTGCACGAATCGCTGTCGCAGGTGCCCTTTGCAGCGCGTGACGGCAGTGGTATCGGATGGGACGCCGGAGGCCTGTAAATCCCTCCTGGGCTTCGCATCCGCTGTTCTCCGAGTGCCTGAATCGCGCAGAGACAAGTCTCACAGAAAGTCCCTTGCTTCGGAAATCCGTCACAACATCGCCACTCTCGAGGATAACGGTGAAATCACAAATATCGAGCCCTCCAAGCGTGACACTGCTCGCTGCACCAACGATGGTGCTGCAAGGGATGTTTCTCGACGAGTGTCATCCAAGCTGGCTGCCGGTGATGTGCGCGGGGCACTACGAGTCCTCACGTCCGATGACTCCTTCGCGAGTCCCTCCAACGAAGTGGTCGCGCGCATCAGCGACAAGCATCCCGAGCCGCCTTCAAACTTGTGCGACTTCCACCCGCCAGCAGAAGACGCAGCGACGCTCATCGCGACCGAAGCTGACATCCTGCGCGCCATCAACTCCTTCCCGCCCAGCTCGAGCGCCGGCCTGGACGGCGTCCGGCCAGGTCACCTGTGCTCGCTGGTGGCACGATCCGTGTCAGAGGCTGGGGCGCGCCTGCTAACCGCACGGACTGGTCTGACGAATCTCGCCCTCAGCAGACAGATATCAGACTTCACGGTCCAAGCTTTCTACGGCGCGTCTCTGATAGCGCTGCGCAAAAAGGGAGGAGGCCTGCGGCTTATCGCCATTGGCAGCGTTTGCGGCCAAGGTCGCCGTCGCCAGCGTATCATCTCGCATTGAAGCGGAGCTGCGGCCCGCACAGCTCGGAGTCGCCACGCGCGGCGGATGTGAGGCCGCCGTCCATGCAGTCCGAGCGTTCGTCACTGACGCAGCCAATTCCTCCCAGCCCACAATCATTGTCAAACTTGACGTCAGAAACGCTTTCAACTCCGTGCGGCGCGACAACATGCTCGAGACCGCTCGTGCTCGGCTACCCTCCATTTACCCGCTGGTATGGCAGGCGTACTGTAGCGCCTCTCCGCTGTACATCGGCGACTCGAAGATCTGGTCCCGTACAGGAATCCAGCAAGGGGACCCTCTCAGCTCGCTGCTGTTCTCTCTGGCCATTGACGACGTCTCGACTGAGACCAACACTGAGCTCAACGTCTGGTACCTCGATGATGCCACTGTTGGCGGACCTCTCGAGCAAGTCGCCAGCAACATCCAGCGCATCAAGAACCAACCGATGGAGAGGGGGCTGGAGATCAACAGCAACAAGTGTGAGGCTATCCTGATGGGATCTGACGCGCCCTCTTGGCGGTCCGACGCCTTAAGCACGCTGCAGATGCTGCTTCCCGACGTACGGGAGGTTCAGGTTGACAACATGCAGCTGCTGGGTGCGCCAATCTGTGATGCCCAAGTGAGAGCGCAGCTGCTGAGTGGCGCTTAGATGGTGAACAAGCTCGTGAGCCGCGTGCAGGGACTCGAAGAAGCACATCAGGCTTTTTTCCTCCTAAAAAAACTATGTCCCTGCACCGCGGCTGCTGTACCTGCTCCGCAGCGCCCCAGCACACCGCCACCCAGCAGCTCTCTCCAGAATATACGAGACAGTTCGTCGTGGTGCCACCAACATCACCAACGTGGCACTGCATGGTGACTCCTGGCGACAGGCGACTCTGCCGGTGAGCCTCGGTGGTCTCGGGATCCGGATGGTATCCGATCTAGCTCTTCCGCGGCCTATCTGGCCTCACTAAGACCCTCTGCCTCTCTAGCAACAGGCGTCAACCCGCACGCAGAAGCAAGCTTCCGCCAGCTTTGGACACCTCTCCTGCAACAGTGGCTGGAAAAAACCGGCATCGAACCTCCTCAGGAGTTGCAGCAGTCAGCAGCGCGCATAGGACCGCTCTGCAGCAACCGTCGTGGCCAGCCGGCTGCTCGACGCTAGCTCCGACGACACCGAGAGGGCCGGGCTCCGCGCGGCAGCTCAGCCGCGCTCCGGCGCATGGCTAAACGTGCTGCTGTTCGCCAGCCTCGGCACGCTGCTGGACCGCGAAACCTTGCGCACGGCCGTCGCCCTGCGAGTCGGCGCTCCAGTATGCGCGCTGCACCGCTGCCGCTGCGGAGCCACCGTTGATATGTGGGGCCTGCACGCGCTGTCCTGCCAGCTGAGCGCCGGCCGGCTGCCACGGCACGCCGCGCTGAACGACACCATCAAACGCGCACTTCACATCGCTGGCATGCCATCCATACTCGAGCCGGCAGGACTGGACCGGGGAGACGGCAGACGGCCAGATGGTATGACCACCTTCCCGTTCACCGAAGGGAAATGCCTTATCTGGGACAGCACTTGTGTTGACACCTACGACGGCTACATCATTCACAAGTCAGCTACCCAGGTAGGAGCTGCCGCCCAAGCCGCTGAAAACCGCAAACAGCGCCGATACGCGGAACTTGGACGACGTTTCAAGTTGCAGCCCATCGCCGTCGAAACGTGCGGTTTGCTTGGCCAATCAACACTTCTTTCTTGAAGGAACTTGGCCGGCGAATCGCACGCGAGACTGGCGACAAGCGCGAAATGGAATACATTTTCCAGCGGGTGTCCCTGGCGGTGGTGCGCGGTAACGCCACCTCGCTCCTCATGGGGGTCGGCGGCCACCGTAGCTCCTGGGGCTAGCGCAGACAGAGGCTGCCCGCCCGAGCTGGTCACCACTCCCGCTCGCCCGCGCACAGCGAGCTCCTGTCTCGCGGACAGCGCTGACGGAAGCTGCCCACTTGAGCTGGTCGCCACCTCCGCTCGTCCACGCACAGTGAGCTCCTGTCTCGCGGACAGCGCTGACGCAGCAGCCCGGCACGCCGAGCGGGACAGCGATGGCGGACTCATCGGTCTTCGCAACATCGGCAACTCTTGCTACATGAACGCGGTGGTGCAGACCCTCAGCAACACTCGCCCTCTCCACCACTACATTTTGCGCGAGGAGTACAAGACTGACCTAAAGACCACCAGCTACAGGACGAACGGCATTCCCATCCAGGCGTTTGCCAGCTTGATAAAAGGCCTGTGGAGAAGCTGAGTGCCAGACCGAACACCGATGACAGTGCCACTCAAATGCCTGGTTCAGAGGTTTGCGCCTCAATTCACGGGCAATGGACAACAGGACGCTCAGGAGTTCCTCAAATACCTGCTAGAAGGCCTGCACGGGACGTCTCGACTCCATCCAACTCCATCTCACAACTGTACAAATCCAAGATGGTCAACATATTTGTCGGTCACCTGAAGTCGACACTGCGGGGCACGGTGTGCCGTCACGCGTCGGTGACCCTCGACCCGTTCTGGGACCTTAGTCTGCCCATCTCCTTCCAATCGAAACAGGTCCACCTACAGGCATGCTTTGATCTATTCACCAAGGAAGAGATGGTCGACAGTGACGAGAAGCCGACATGCTCGAAGTGCAAGAAGCGGCAAAAATGCACGAAGAGCTTCTCCATCCAGAAGTTCCCGCGCATCCTGGTGGTCCATCTGAAGCGTTTCTCGCCCGCGGAGGAGTTCCTCGACAAGCTCAGCTGCATTGTCGAATTCCACGTCAGCGGACTGGACCTCTCTGCCTACTCGGCCGAAGAGGGGTCCTGCACGTACAACCTGTACGTTGTGACCAACCACTCTGGCACTGTTCAGTCAGGTCACTACACCGCCTTCTGTCGGCACCCGTACTCGGGCCAGTGGCTCGAGTATGACAGCCACGTCCGGCTCATCCAGCAGCACGCCATCAAGTGCAGGGACAGTTATATGCTGTTTTATGAGCTTGCCTACGCAGTCGACCCAGTGGACAAGATGGCGGCCGGCGATCAGCCAATGACGGGCACTGAGGCCGCCATAGGCGCTGGACGACGCAGAGCTGCGCCGGCTGGGCCGGGACCACGCAGCCGCCGTGGCGGAGGCGTGCGTGCGGTGGGCGGCACCACTCTTCCCCGGCCGAAAACGGCGGAGTGCATGCCTCAGCAAGGGCCAGGCGGTGAGGCGACCGCCGACGCCGGCGCCGACGAGTAGATCAGCCAGGAGGAGGACGCCGCTGATGAGGAGGACGAGGATCAAGAGGACGCCGCTGATGAGGAGGACGAGGATCAAGAGGACGCCGCTGATGAGGAGGACGAGGATCAAGAGGACGCCGCTTATGAGGAGGACGAGGATCAAGAGGACGCCGCTGATGAGGAGGACGAGGATCAAGAGGACGCCGCTGATGAGGAGGACGAGGATCAAGAGGACGCCGCTGATGAGGAGGACGAGGATCAAGAGGACGCCGCTGATGAGGAGGACGAGGATCAGGAGGACGCCGCTGATGAGGAGGACGAGGATCAGGAGGACGCCGCTGATGAGGAGGACGAGGATCAGGAGGACGCCGCTGATGAGGAGGACGAGGATCAGGAGGACGCCGCTGATGAGGAGGACGAGGATCAGGAGGACGCCGCTGATGAGGAGGACGAGGATCAAGAGGACGCCGCTGATGAGGAGGACGAGGATCAGGAGGACGCCGCTGATGAGGAGGACGAGGATCAGAGGACGCCGCTGATGGAGGAGGCGACGAGGATCAAGAGGCCAAGCAGTGGTAAATTTTTATTTTACAGTTAACTGTGCTGATGAAAAAAATGTAGGGTTTTCATTAGACATCGGTGTGTAGGGCCGACAAACTCCATGCCCAGCGACGAAGTGCGCCGCAGTGGAAATGTGTTCCTCGCTCATAGCCCACGCACGGCAGCTAAATATCGCAGTGTTGTCATGGTATGACTGTAGGAGCTGGGGTGCAGCTAAATATCGCAGGGTTATCATTGTATGACTGTCGGAGCTGGGGGTGCAGCTAAATATCGCAGGGTTTGTCATGGTATGACTGTAGGAGCTGGGTGCAGCTAAATATCGCAGGGTTGTCATTGTATGACTGTAGGAGCTGGGGTGCAGCTAAATATCGCAGGGTTATCATTGTATGTCTGTCGGATGCTGGGTGCTGGGGTTGCAGCTAAATATCGCAGGTTTGTCATGGTATGACTGTAGGAGCTGGGGTGCAGCTAAATATCGCAGGGTTGTCATTGTATGACTGTCGGAGCTGGGGTGCAGCTAAATATCGCAGGTTTGTCATGGTATGACTGTAGGAGCTGGGGTGCAGCTAAATATCGCAGGGTTGTCATTGTATGACTGTAGGAGCTGGGGTGCAGCTAAAGTATCGCAGGGGTAATCATTGTATGACTGTCGGAGCTGGGGTGCAGCTAAATATCGCAGGTTTGTCATGGTATGACTGTAGGAGCTGGGGTGCAGCTAAATATCGCAGGGTTGTCATTGTATGACTGTCGGGAGCTGGGGTGGAGCTAAATATCGCAGGTTTGTCGTGGTAATGACTGTAGGAGCTGGGGTGCAGCATATATCGCAGGGTTGTCATGGTATGACTGTCGAAGCTGGGGTGCAGATAAATATCGGCAGGGTTGTCATGGTATGACTGTCGAAGCTGGGGGGGGTGCAGCTAAATATCGCAGGGTTGTTCAAGGTATGACTGTCTGAGTTGGTGCGGTGAACGAAGATGTCTTACACAGCGCCGAACCGGTGGCTCACTCATGCCATTTTTGGTCTGCTTCCACTCAGTGACCAGTCCGTAGCAACTCCTTAGATCTTATATTTACGGCGTGACCTCCGTCTCGCTCGAGTGGCGGGATAAACCTTGTTTAAAAAGCGTCCAGCAAATCCTGCCTAGGGAAAAATGTGCTGCGATTATTAAATCATATCACTGCCAGAAACTTGGAGCGTTAACACTTCACTCCAAACTAGCAACTAGAAGAGTCTCCCTCGTATCAGATCAGCGTGCTTTGCTTTGTTTTGGCCCCTAAAATGTCTGACGAAACCAGTCTCATGTTTAAGTTCGCCCTTGCAGAACCCAGGCGGTGGCTGGCATTCGAATGGTTGTGATAATGATTGACCATCATTCTTTAAGTGCTGTTGAACGCATTGATCCATTTTCGCTTCAATTTTCAAGAGATGGGTGTAATATATTTGATATGCTTCCGTTCAGCATTTTGAATCACGGTTGCATGTAATTTGCTGAATAAGACTGCACAATTATGGTAGTCAGAACCTGCTTGGGAAAACAAGAACCAACTTCGGTAAATGTTCGCCAATTTCAGGAAAATTATGATGCATTTTAGTACTACATTGCAGCGTTTCGCAACTAACCTCCATCACTGTCGCAAACTAACCTCCATCACTGTCGCAAACTAACCTCCATCACTGGATTCTACAAACAACTATCTAAGTTAAGAAAAACGTCAGGTCGCGAGTGCCATCAGACTTACAGCATTGTGCCGCATTGTAATTCAACTCACTATTACAAAGTTTCGTTGTTTCATATGCTTCATTTTCAATTCAATTCATTTCATTCATTCATTTATTTTATTTGGTTTATTACTAAAGTGACGACAGATGTTTCTGCCATGAAACCAGGTGCTATTGCGTGCCTTCTAATGATCTATTTCCCATAGTTAAAATCATAGTGCAGGTGATTAGCTGTCATAATTAATTATGAATCATGTTCCATGCATTTAAATTCCTGTCTTAACTAGTTTTATGAAAGGGAAGATACAATCATAGGAAGTAAGTTCCCGGCGAAATTAGTGGCAGGTGGGTATAACGAATTTGCATGTATAACGAATCCCTCTTGAGTTTTTTAGGCAGAATCCGAAGCTCTAACCTAATTCACAGTTATCAGTTTCCCCCCCCCAAATTAAAGAAATTTACCTTTATGGCATTCGACCCTCAGCGAAGATCTCTACAATTTTCCAGTACGCCGAAGCATATGTTGGGGAACCAGCAGCAACGATTGATATCACATCTATTACATTTATGTTTTTCGACTGACTTGTGACTCCTTAACTATGATAATCATATTGGCAACATTTTGTGAGTGCCAAGAAATATGGGCATTGGCCATTATTCGTGTTTTGTATAACCATGGATGAAATAACACAGGGTGCTATGCAATCCATGGAATAACTATGCATGCCAGTTTCCTTCAATAATAGCTGTTGCCTATTTCTCGGATACAAAGTTGCACTTAATATTTCATTGTACACCTATGTTGTTCATATATCACCTAAAGTGATACTTCCTAATTATATCTTTTGCGACATGCATATGACATTTGGTAATGAGTGTTTCGTTTCGTAGAATTATGGTATGACCGCATCTAGTAGGGCTGATTTGAACGTGAATGCTTCCCGGAGGACCAGCGCGCACATTTCAGTTTGATATGAGGCGCCACTAAATATCCTGCGGTACCCCAACGAATGTGTTTGATTCATTCTCCGCCGACCCTTACGTCTCCATTCAAAGTGTCGGAGCCGAGCACAATATTGGTCCAGGATACTTCTAATCGTGTCGGAACGAAACGATCCCGGGAAGAAAAACAACGTCGCAGTATGGTAATTAGGGTGACGTAAAGTAACGCCAGGAGCCATTTCAGAGAGGAAGACAAAATAGCCGCTGCCTTCTTTACCACGACACTCGAACAAACGAGCTGCCAGCCGAGAGAGCCGACCGAGGGTTTAATACGTGCACCTTGGGTCGCTCAGGGACGGGGAGGGGGGAGGGGGAGGGGCAAAGTTCAGGATAGCCAGGTCTCTGGAGACGCTATTACACGCAACAACTGACAGGCCAGGAACTATACCGCTAGTTCCCAAACAACCGACTTCAAAATTGGCCACAACAAATATAACAGAATGTTGGCTATATTGTCAAGCACATCACATGTTACCATATGTAGTTTTATATGGCTTGGTCTTAACACATCCAATCCTTGTTCATTTGTCTTCCTTGGTCAGTTGGTCTCCCTTGGTCATAATTTGACCTGTGCATTTTACACAATCTTATGCAACTATAACGTCGCAAAAGCACTGAAGCGAAGTTGATGTTGCATCAAGGTACTCCCATTACATAAAAGTGGTTCATGTTTTAACCCTCGCCAGGGTAGGGCCCGATACCTACGTGACCTAGCAGGGGGGGGGGGGGGGAGGGAGGGGGGGGGGGGGGGGGGGGGGGGGGGGGGGGGGGGGGCAAAGGGGGGGGGGGGGGGCCTTTGGCGTTTTTCGCCCTTAATTGAGTTAGAGCTTCGATTAAAAAACGAGCTTGTTGTTTGAGATGAAAGGAAGCCGTTATATCCGATTTGAAGGTCCTGGACAATAGGTGACCTCTGGGCCTCTGAGGTCATGCCGAATTACCTAGATTTAATCAAAATCGTGAATGTGTAGAGATTGAATTATAATCGAGCCAGAATCGTGATGAAGCATTCATTATGCAAAATGGGTTTCAAATTTGAAATCAACGTCACAAAATGTCATAGAAACTACCAGAGTCCAAAAAGGTCATGTCAGGTCATCGTGAGGTCAGTGAGCCTTAGTTGACCTGGTGAAAGTGCATGACCCCAGTGGAGCATATAATAATGCAAAATGGATTCCAAATTTGAAATCAACGTCACAAAATGTCCTAGGAAACTGCCAGAGGCCCCCCCAAAAAGTAATAGTCATGTCCTCGGAGGGTCAATGACCTCGGTTGAGCTCTGAAAAGGGCAATCCAGATCACAATCTTATTGGAAACCCTAAATGTCACCTGTTAACACCTGTACATATACTCCTGAGCTACAAACACTCGGAAACTGCACAAGTTACAGGCATCGATAGCTACGGGACGCCAGTTGCGGCCTGATATGACCTTGAAAAACAGGTCATAGATCACGGGTCATTTGAATTAGAAGTTCCAAACTTTCTGAGTATGTGTGCAAATGGTGCAAAAATAGGATACTCAAAGTTTCATCGCAATCGGTTGATAACTACGCGAGTTATGTCCGGAAAAACCGAGGGGGGGATGGCATCCACCCCCTACCCTGACGAGGGTTATTAATTAGGGTGTGCTAATGAGGAATAATTTCGGAAAACATCTTATTAGTTGAACAAGAATACAATAACTCTATCACAGTGTCTAATCATATTTTATTTTACTTTCTATAGACTCTTTAAATAGCTTCCCACCCTTTGCTGGAAAATTAAATACAGAAAATGCTTTGTTTGAGAAAGAGAACGATTGTGGTTAAAAATTTGTTGTGATGACCACAGAAAACTTATCACATTACCTAATATTTTCGTTTACCTAAAATCTTTAATTGTTCATGGGAATGACAATTTCATTAGACCAAACATTTAATTGTTAGTTTCACTGACGATGCTCCGCATAAGTTTAAAGATTGCTTCGATTGATGACCTGCAACCACCTATCGCACACTACAGAAACGTTGCGAACTAAATTGTGTTCTCTCGTATGCAGACGTTTTCCTACCTGAACCGTCTTTTGAGCTAAAAATATTCCTGGAAATCGAGCGCAGCCAGCTTGCAAATTTCAATCCAGCTCGAGTCCTGTCGACTTGCAAGTATGGGGCTCAACCTTTGAACTTTAAACACACCACGATTAGATGCAGACACCAACGCTCAGGACCGGCAGGTCAAATCAGGCAGACATCCCTCTCTCCGGCTGGAGATCCTCGAGAGACGCCGCGCTCTGGTCGGAAGCGGCGGGGGATGAGGGGTCGCTCGGGGGGGGGGGGGGGAATGTCGGGAGCAGATTACGACCTGCCCTGATCACTGGGCAACGGGGGGCGTGGCGACAGGCGAGATCGATCAGCACCTGCCCGCGGGGCAGCTGGCACTCTGCCAGCCAGGTCCGCCGGCCGGCCGCTGCGCTTCCAGCTTTCGGGCCGGCCGGCACGTGCACGCAGAAAGCTACGCATGTGGTGTCATTATTCGTTATTGTAGAGCAGTGGTTCCTCAGCGTCAAGCGCATGGCTACCACTTTCTGATGACTAGAATACTTGTTACCCCCCTCCCCATTGTGGGGTTATCGGTTACACGTTAGGCGGTGCAGCATAACTTCAGGCGTTTGCCACTAGCGCCATCTAGGGACAGGCATGTGAGGAGACACTGTGTTGCTGCCCTTGGTCCTAAAGCCGTGGTTCCTAGCGTAAAACAATACATGAACCATAACACAAAGCTAACACTATTCAATTGTATGTGCTTTTTTAGATGAAGGTTTATATTGATGTACGTCTATTGCACACCATCATGTCACGAATCAGCTAACAAATTTCAGCTGCTTAATCGCCATTTCCCACGCCCGAAGGTTCTATAGCCCAAGTGGAGTAATTTACCCCTATCTGATAATCACTGTTGTAGAGTCGTCACGTTCTATCCAGCAGACTTACGAGAGGTGTATATCAATTTGTAATGTGGCGTTCGGTGGGAGCGATTTTTCGGAAAATATCTAGGATCGAAGTTGGATTAAAACTGTTCGCTGGGTTAAATTATAAAACTTAACGATAACCGTGTTAGTACATGCACGTCATACCTGTATATACAGCGTGGAATCCCCTATATATTGCTTCCAACATACCTCTGCGAGATTGCTTCTCTGTATAACCATGGTGTGTTTTGTTATACAGAGTAACTCTGTATTTGGGTCGTTTGCATTTCCTCTATACTATCCCCATACATAATATGTTGATATTATAAACACGCATTTGATGCCTGTATATACAGCGGTGAACTCCCTATATATTGCATCCACATACTCTGCGAGATTCCTTCTCTCACAGTATTGACAACTGATGACATCCGGATCCACATGAAAGAAGAAGCCGTCTCCGAGGCTGCCGCTGATAGCTAATCAGTTGAAAGATAATATATGACGTTTCCTGTGGCTTCCACCGGCCGTCATTGGTATTTTTTGGATGAAGTGTTGACAGGGAAGCTTTCAGTTGTTTCGGAGGCGTGGCGTCACCGACATCCACCCACTTCTTCCTCTATGCTCGGCATCAAATTGTCTCCTGGTCCATGCTGCACGGACTGTGCAGACGCAGACTGTTTTCGTTTCCCATGTTTTGTTTCTTCATTTGCCAAATGCTTCGCATTATGTGCAATAATTTCACAATTTTAGGTGACACAAGTACCGACTTCGGAAGCATTTTGGTATTCGAAGCAAATAAATACAGAAAACGAACGTTTTTGTTTTGCTTTGTTTTATTTTGGTTTAAACTTCGATTGCAAAGTAGTGTAGGACAATGCTAAACTCTAAGTAAAAGATCTGGCGATGTTTGCTGGCGATCATGGCCATTTGGCCCATGATTTCTAATGTTAAATCTTCATGATTATAACACCAATACTGAGTTAACCGTCGCCCTGTAGCGTCCGATCAGTGCGTGACCGTGCAGGGGGGGGGGGGGGGGGTAACAACCTCCCTAGCGTTTCGCCCCTAATTACCTTCGATAAAAAAACGACCGTGTTTACTTGTCACGAGAGGAAGCCATTGATACCCGATTGTAAGGTATTATGTCATTAGGTGACCCCTGAGGTCATGCCAATGACCCCAAAATTCAACCAAATTGTAAATGCGTATAAATTGAATTTAATCGAGCTATAATCGCGAATGAGCATATCATTTATGCTAAATGGGTGCCAACTTTGAAATCAGCGTCACAAAATGTCCCTAGAGACTGCCAAATTCCAAAAGGTCATGTCAGGTCATATCAGGTCATTTGAGGTCAGTGACTTCGGTTGATCTGGTGGAGGCGCATGACCCCAGTGGAACATATAATTATTTCAAATATATCCCATATTAAAATCGGCGTCACAAAATGGTCCTAGAAACTGGCATAAGCCAAACAAGTAATATCAGGTCATCGGATGGTCAGTGACCACGGATGACCTTTGAAAAGGTCAATCAAGGTCACAATCTCAACGGAAACCACAACTGTCACCTGGAAACACATGTGCTCCTGAACAACAAACACTATGCAACTGCACAAGTCACCAAAGACCAATACTACGGACGCCAGTTGCGCCTGACATGACCTTTGAGAAACAGGGTCAAAGGGTCACGGGTCATCGTGACCTACAACTTTACAAATTTCCGAATATATGTCAAATTGTTCACAGGTAGGGTATTGAAAGTTTCATCGCAATCAATTTATATTTACACGATTTATTCCCGAAAAACTGAGGGGGAAGGGGTGGTGGGCATCCACCCCCTGCACTGGCGAGGGTTAAAGGGAATAGTGAACAATAGTTTTTAACTGAGATAGCCAGATTGTCGGGAGTACTGAGAAACCCCCAAATATGATTTTTTTTCTTACAAAACGACCTAGTTGCTGAGATTCAACGCAAAAAACCGTTGGAGCTATTGGAAGCTATTTTAAAGGGACACATCTCGTGGACGTTTCGCATACGTCATTAGTATTCCTACCGCACTTCCGTTTTCTCTATTTGAACCGACCGCCACCGAAACGCATCATGTGTTTGGGTAACATAATTGCAAGGAAGGCTCGTTCTCGTCTGGGCCGTAGCCGTTGGTTCAAAATCCGTTTCACGAAGCTGATTCGTCTAGATTGTGCTATCGCCGATGTTGTGGTCCAAGGCAAACACTACAAATCTGAAACATCATGTGACTAGGTTTTAAGTAAATAATTTCGTCAATTTTGAACCGATTTCCAATGGAAAATTATGAAAAGATGCTTCGGAAAATACGCATGTTTGATGGGTGGCTGGCAGGGTTGCGCTCGACTCAGATTTTTTAGACTGATTCGACTGACTCATTTTTCGAAGGGACCTGACTCAACTCTGACTCAAGAGGGGATATTTTTGCTTTGAGTCGACTCAACTTTGACTAATTTGCTGTTACCCCTGACTCAACTTTGACTCAAGCGGGGGAGATAATTTTTTGAGTCGTCTCAACTTTGACTAATTTGCTTTTACCCCCTGACCCAACTCTGGGTCATGTGAAAGCTTCTCGATTAGACTCATTTTTTGACTCATGTTCAACGGACTTCACGACTTTGATTCAAATGTAGGTATTTGACTAGCAAAAAGTCATTGGAATATTATATGTAAATACTTTTTATTTGTATTTACACTGGATCAAGGCACATGAATATTGCATTATCATAAATATATACTGCATCTGATATATTCAAATATGCATTGTAAGATATATTCAAATACATTTGTTCCTAATGCAATAATGATAATACAAATAAAAAAATGTGTGGTTCGTTATAAATATTCAAGACAAATTGGTATTTACCTATATGTGCTCGTAGGGGTCATGGGATGTTTTAGTTCAAGTTAGAGTGCGGTTGTCAGTGACAGGGGTTCAGCTTAAATGCGTTCTCTGGGTACGTGCGTAAGTATGCTGAAATATAATCAGTTGTTTTGTCATTATTGGTATCTTGTAATTGGTCATTATTTTGATGATATTTGATGCAGTGTAAATCATGTTGATATGGTTATTATTAGGTTATATTCACTGCAGTTATCATGTCTATGTATTTATTTAATATTGTATTGCTTTACTTAGATCGAGGAGCAGTCAGAAGAGCAAGTGATGTTGTTGAAGTACTCCAAGTTATTTGTTAGATGGCAAATTGATTAATTATCAACTAATGATGATAAGGTGGGTTTGAAAAGCAACCACAAACTCACACTCTCACACTCTAGAACATTGTTTGTCTGCCTTTGTTACTGAGTTGCTAGGATTTGTTTTTCTTGTCAGATGGACTGACTCGTAGAGGATGAGTTCGACTGAACTTTGACTCAAGCAGCATCCAGGCGACTTCAAATTTAACTCAAGCGACATCCATGTGACTCAACTCTGACTCAACTCAACCCCTCTATTTTTCTTAAGAGACTCGACTCTGACTCAAGTTGAGCCCCTATTTTTCTTAACCCGCGCGGGCGCTGGGGTCTCCATCGAACGCCCGGCGCTGGGGGGGTAAATTTTACCCCCCCCTCGTATCTTCCGAACCAATAACCGCAGCGAGACGCGCAAGGCGGCGATCGAAAGCTCTCAGTGAGAAGAATCTAACGCGTACCCGAAATTCTTAAAATAAGGTCACATGTCAGGTCACGGTCAGGTCAAGTGTCCAAATTTAAGTATTTGGGTTTTTGGGCTATACTTTCCCATCCAAAGCCTTATATTGCAACTATTATCTCACAAAGGTGCTCCCAACTGTATAATGCATCTCCTGCATAAGTAAAAGTGAATTTGTAAGCAAAGGTCAAGGTCAAGATCAGGTCACAAAAGGTCACAGGTCTACGAAAGCCATGCGACACATCTTGTATGGGTTATTTTACACGTAGTAATTCGATAGCAGCAGCCATTTTTACAGCCTGACCCCATACAATGGTCCTCAGGTCAAGGTCAGGTCATAATAAGGACAATATTTTAAATTA
>JAXIVJ010013683.1:0-25000 GCA_036785665.1 Chirona hameri
TATACATATATACATATATACATATATACATATATACATATATACATATATGCATATATACATATATAGCCTGGGCGGGCGGCGGCCGGCGTTCGCCGCCCGGCGTTCACCGCCCGGTGACTGCGCGTTGCGGGTTGCCTGTCTGCCGGGGGCAGACGGGCCGCGACCCGGCGCCGGCTGGGGTCGCGGGGCGCATTCGATTCCTGGCCGTGACCGCGCGAGCTCTGCGCGCGCGGTTCCTTACCCGCAGCGTTGTTGCTTGTGTCAGCTGTGACCGTAGCAGGTTGGAGTTAATATAAGTTGAAGAGCGACTAGCAGTGATTGTGGAGATGAGACGAGACCAGTCTACATTGGTGACAGCGACTTCTGCAGGACCCCGCCCTTCTGGATGGGCTTGAAATATTGAGGAGCAAGTTGATCTTGAGATTTTATTTAATGCTTGCCTTCTGCCCTGGTGTTGTCACGCTTGATGCGTGACTGGGTTGGCAAGTACCCATGGCTATGCTGGCATTTCTGCTGGCTGCTGCGCAGCCGTCTCCTGTGTTCTGGCCTGCTACCGCGCCGTTCATGCTGCCGCAGCTCGTCTTCTGGGATCTGAGGTTGGTGACATGCTGCTCCATGACTTCTGCTTGCGGTCGGATGATTCTGACTGTGACTGCCGCACCTGCTCCGTTCGCTGCTGGTCACTCGAGTGATTGAGGCTGCGTGATTGAGGCCTACTACTGCAGACCGCAGTTACTTTTTCAGCACATCTTTGATCTCATTATCTCGTCTCTGACTCCATGTTAAAGTAAAACACATAAGTTAAAAGTATCTATTCCTTGTCAATGTCTAAGGTAGGTGCCTTGGCTTCTCCTGTCCTTCCTTGCGCGAGCATTAGCCTGCTTTAAACTGTTTCCTTTCCCTGTTGGTCCTCTCTTGTCCGTGTGGTTCATTAAAGGACAATAGTTGGATTTTTGGTGTTGTGTAATGTGTATTGTTATATACTTGTGTTACCCGGCAGTAAAGATTCGTGTCTATTTTGCATTAAGATGCCGGATGATGTGAAGCCACCTGGTGGTGCGCCTGCCTCAGAGATGGCTGGTAGTAGTGGCTCTGACCGTGGCTCCGCTCGTGTTGATGTCACGTCACTTCTCACTCTGCCTCACTTTGGAGGTGACGGATCCGTGCGGAGGTTCTTGGATGATTATGACCGGTATGCTCGTATTCAGGGATGGGATGAGGAGCGTAAACTTGATGTTCTGCCTTTGACGCTGTCCGGAATTGCCCGTGATGCATTTGATGGGTTGCCCGATACTCATACATGTTCTTTCTCTGGTGTTGTTGAGGGACTGCGGTCAGCTTTCGCCAAAGCGTCTGTGACCGACTATCATCTGGCTTTGCGTAATCTGCGCTACAGAGCCGGGAGCCCCTAGACGCCTTAGTCATTCGTTTCAAAAAGCTGATGAAACAGGCCTTCCCATCGCAGGTGGACCTTACTCCACTCTTGTTCAGCCATTTCCTAGCCACCCTTCCACAGGAGTACTATGCTGCAATCATCGCTGACGGTGTCTCCACCTTTGATGCTGCAGTAAGCAAAGTCCGGAACATTCAAAGTTCAAAGGTTTTCGCGGGTGCTAGCTCGTCGCCCCGTCTGCTCAGTCTCAGACTGGCCCTTCCCAGTCAACTCCTGTGCGTCACCTGGCCGCGGAGCCTTCTCTGGTTGACGCGCTGACTCGGCGGGTTGCCGAGCTTGAGGCCCGCTTGGAGGCGGTGACCAGGCCGGGCCGGACCCCTCCCGCTCCTGACAGGCGTGCGAGTGGTGATGTCAGTTCCCCTGTGGTGTGCTATTGCTGTGGTCGTGCCGGCCACGTCCGTAGCAGGTGCCGTCTGCGAAGCTGTAAGTGTTTTGTGTGCGGTGGAAATGGTCATGTTGCCAAGGTGTGCCCACACAACGGTCAGGAAAACGGTCCCGGGTCCGGTCGTCAGCAGGGAGGCAACGGTCGGACCCAGTAAGGGAAGATGAGAGGACAATCTCCATCACTGACACGATGCGCATTACTGGACACGTGTCTGGTGTCAAGTGTGAGTGTCTGCTTGATACTGGCAGTTCGATTAGCATTTTGCATAGCTCACTGCTTGATGTGCTCCCGAATGTGACCCTGAAACAGACCAGTGTGACGGCAAAGACTGCGTCAAAAGAGGAATTGCCTTTGTTGGGACGAGTTGTTGTGCCATTCCAAGTCCGTGGTGTGACGCATCCCCTGCCTCTCTTTGTGTCTGATGCGATTGATGTGCCATGCTTATTGGGAGTCGATTTTCTGCAGCACTGCCCGTGCGTCATAGATTTAAGTACCAAGCGTCTTGTGTTGGCACCCACCATGTCTGTCCGCTCAGTTTCAGCGCAGGCCGTCTGCCTGGGCCGTGTGTCTCTGAGCTGTGACCAGGTGATTGAACCTGGCAGTGAGGTGATGCTGAAAGGTTACGTGCCCAACTGTGACTATGTCGGCCCCGCACTGATCGAGCCAGGAGAGGGTTTGTGCGGTGTTGAAGTGGTGCGTGCTGTGGTGAACGTTGACCGTGCCCGTGTGCCTGTGATGGTGCGGAACGTGACGGCGGAGCCGGTCACGGTCTTCAAAAAGCGTGACTTGGCTTCAGTTGAGGTGGGCTTTGTAGAGCAGGCGCCAGAGTTCACGGCTCCCACAGAGGTTGATGTGGTGAAATTGACGAAGCTGGACCAGTCCCTTCTTACAGATGACCAGCGCAAGAGAGTGCACAAGCTGTTATCGAGATATGCGGACATGTTTGACGGCCATATCGGTTATACCGACGTTGTCACTCATGAGATTGATACTGCTGACCACCCACCCATTAGACAGGCTCCCAGACGTGTCCCGCCACACCTTGCAGCCGAGGTTAAGGCGCAGATCCGAGAGCTGGTGGACCAAGGGATTCTCGAGGAGTCCAACGGAACCTGGTCGTCGCCCATTGTGATGGTGAAAAAGAAAAGTGGGAAGTTTCGACTGGTTGCCGATTTGAGACGTTTGAATGTCTGTAGCAAAGTTCCCGTGTACCAGATTCCGCGTATTGATGACACGTTGGACGCGCTGTCTGGTTCGGACACATTTTGTCAACTGGACATGAACAGTGCGTATTTTCAGATTGGTGTGGATGAGAAAGACAGAGACAAGACTACCATTATAACTCCATACGGATCGTATCGTTTCAAACGTATGATTTTTGGTTTGGCAGGTGGACCGGCGACCTGTGCTGGCCTCCTCGACCGTGTACTGGGAGATATCACGCCTCGGGATTGTGTCCATTTTTTCGATGATATTGTTGTCCATGGTAGAGGGGTGGAAGATGTGTTGACCAAACTTGACAGGGTGCTGCAGAGGCTTCAGAGTGCAGGTCTGACACTCAATTTGGAAAAGTGTTCGTTGTTCTGCAAAGAGGTAAAGTTTCTGGGACATGTGGTGTCGAGCAAAGGCATAGCAACTGATCCTGAGAAGGTAGCGAAAGTGGTAGATTGGCCTAACCCTCGGACGGTGAAAGAGCTGTCGAGTTTTTTGGGACTGGCCTCTTATTTCAGGAAATTTGTGAGTAATTTCGCCGAAATAGCCGCTCCTTTGTTCCAGCTGACGCACAAAGACTCAGAGTTTCAGTGGTGTGACCGAGAACAGAGTGCATTTGATCAGCTGAAGTGTGCGCTAGCCAGTGCACCTGTTGTCACATTTCCAAGGTTTTCAACTGGCGCTGGCAGGTTCAGGTTGGACACTGATGCTTCTGACATTGGCATTGGCGCCACCCTTTTCCAGGAGCAAGATGGTGAGGACAAAGTGATTGCGTTCGCGTCCCACAGACTATCCAAGGCACAGCGCAATTACAGTACGACACGAAAGGAGTTGCTGGCTTGTGTTGTTTTTGTACAGAATTTTCGCCATTACTTACTCGGTAAGCACTTCGAGCTGAGGACTGACCACGCTAGTTTGCGCTGGCTGATTAATTTCAGGAACCCCACAGGCATGCTGGCGAGGTGGCTTGAGATCCTGTCAGAGTTAGACTTTGAGATTGTGTACCGGCCGGGTTCTGAGAATGTGCCGGCTGATGTGATGAGCAGACGGCCACCAGTGACGTGCGACGCAGAGACCCAGACGTCAGGTGAGAGAGTCCAGAGAGTGTCTGTCAATTCGTGGTCGATCGGGTTCCTGCGTCACGAGCAGGGCCAGGATCCTGCGATAGCAGACATCGCGAGACACCTGTCTGCAGGTAAGCGACCGATATCGACAAGTGCACTGTTCAATCGTAAATCCATGGACATATTAAGAGCTCTTTCGGGAAATTCATGGACATCAGCGAAACCATGGACATTTCGTGTCCATGGTTTTATTTCATGCCACAGGTTGAATATCGTGGACACCCAGCATCAGCAACATCAAACGTAATTGCGTGGACTTGACGCGAACGGCCTCAAATGTCCACGTTTTAACTCGTTTGTGAACCGACCAGAGAAATAGTTCGAAAATTCACCACCAGGTTTGAATCCTTAGCCTTCATTAATACCTCGTTTGGTATTGGTCATGCTGGATGTAAAAACGACTCTGATTGGCTGATGCACCCGTGTCCATGGAAGTCAGGAAAACTTAATACCTTTGTCCATGGATGTTGGCCAATTTCTAATAACTTATCAGCTGACGGCTGCGCCAGCTGGCTAACGGCTCGCGCGCGTGGACGCGGTCACGGCTTTGTTTGGGTTGTGTGTGAGAGTGGCTGCGCAGATTGTGGTGCAAGACGCCGAAGCCTGAAGGAGCTGGAGATGGCAGACAAAAGGAAGGTGAGTTAGTAGTTACTGAACTATTTATTTTATCAGACATGTTTTTAGTCTGTTATGCGGTCTTCAAATCAAACTTCTAATATCCTGACTTAAATGTGTTTGTATCTAGGCGGCACACCTGAGCGCCGCAGCTCGCCAGTGTTGCAGGACTGAAATATTTTACATTACATTACGTTATTACAAGGGCGGATCTAGCCGGCCGTTTTTTTGTTGGGGGGGGCCGTTTTTTAGCGGACCTTACCTACCCCCAATTTCGAATTTGTTCCCGGATTTGGGCCTCTTTATTTTGCAACCACACGATTTATAATGTTTTTTTTTAGGTTTTCAACCTTTTGGTATATCGAAAAAGGAAAGATGTCAGCTTGCAGTTTGTGTTGTTCCGACATTGCCTTATACTGAGCAAAACTATGTCAATTGTCAGCTGTACCCAGGGGCGTCGCCGATAATTTTTGAGTGGGGGGGTCGGCTGAAATGACGAAAAAATTGACACCAATTTGTTATGCGTGTATTTAACCCTCGCCCTACGGGGGGGCCTGACCCTGAGGTTTTTCTTGAATAACTTTTACACATGAGGCGCATCTTGCTGAAAGTTTAGGGAGTTGAGTTTACAACAATTATACGTATTCTGTGAAAATTAATTTGAAATTAGTTCAGAATTTGGGTAAATAATCATGTTTTGATGACGTCATGTTGGTAAAAAAACAAAAAAAATACTTGACAAATCGTAGAAAACAGGGTTTTAAAGAAAATTACAAACACAATTCACCAAAGATATAAAATGGCATTCTCTTTAAAATGACAATCTGGGATTTTCAAAATTTTGGATTTTTGATCCCTAAAATAAAAAAACGAATTTTTGGGGAAAATCCTCACAAAATCACAATTTTCCAAGATGTTGAAAAAACTGGAATACATGTTGGAGAACTGAGTATAGGCAATACCCATACCAAATTTGAAAGCAACATCTTTGTTTTTGACTGAGTAATGGCTCCCTAAGTGTAAGAAACTGATGACGTCATTTTTTTAATAACTTTTTTTAATTTTTTGACAAGATCCGAACAAATAATTACCTTTTCTGTATTTCTGAGCCAATACTGGTCTAGGAACATGCCTTTTTATTTACATTTATCATTTTCTAATTTTGAGGTTTTCTGAAGAGCAAAATCGCTGTTCTGGACTTGGTAAATCCGAGGTCATTCACTTGACCTGGAAGGTCACCCGTTGACCTGAAACCAAAAAATCACATACAGTTAGATTCCTCTCATGACAGGAAATATGCTGGTTCGTACCGCATTGCTCTAAGTTGCTTGGTTTGAAAGTTAACAGGGGGCTGCAAGGCCCCCCCCCCCCCGTAGGGCGAAGGTGAAAAAAGCTCCCGTAGGGCGAGGGTTAAGCCTTTGCAGCATTTTTAATGTGGATTTGCATGTTATAATAGGCACGGGCGTAGGAAAGGGGGGACAAGGGACCATGACCCCCCCCCCTCCCCCTGAGGCCAGGGGCCCCTCTGGTGACCGAGCGAGGGCCCCTGGGGCCGAAGGCCCCAGTGATTTTGATGGTGTCAGGCGCCCGCAAAACGCCTTACGTCGCATAAAATAACGCCCACGAACCGATGAAAAAATCGTAACACGAATAAATAACAGCACTTGCCTGTCTGTTAACCCGCGCGGCGCTGGGGTCTCCATCCGAACGCCCGGTGCTGGGGGGAAATTTTACCCCCCCCCCCTCGTATCTTCCGAACCAATAACCGCAGCGAGACGCGTAAGGCGGCGATCGAAAGCTCTCAGTGAGCAGAATCTAACGCGTACCCGAAATTCTTAAAATAAGGTCACATGTCAGGTCACGGTCAGGTCAAGTGCCAAAATTTAAGTATTTGGGTTTTTGGGCTATACTTTTCATCCAAAGCCTTATATTGCAACTATTATCTCACAAAGTGCTCCCAACTGTATAATGCATCTCCTGCATAAGTAAAAGTGAAATTGTAAGCAAAGGTCAAGGTCAAGATCAGGTCACAAAAGGTCACTGGTCTACGAAAGCCATGCGACACATGTTGTATGGGTTATTTTACACGTATAATTCGATAGAAGCAGCCATTTTTACAGCCTGACCCCATATAATAGTCCTCAGGTCAAGGTCAGGTCATAATAAGGACAATATTTTAAATTAATTAATCTAGATAAACATTGCATGTTTCTAGACTAGTGTTGTCTTAGAAATACAGTGGTGGCATGTATTTGTCTGTATCTAGTCAGTAAAAGCCAAAAAACGCAAATAAAAAAAATGACGTCCTGAGTTACTTATACTTCGAGAGCTATAAGTCAGTCAAAAATAAAGATATTGCTTTGAAATTTGGTTTCAGCATCGTTCATACTCGGTTCTCTATTACTTCTTCCGGTTTTTTGAAAATCGTTTAAAAAAAACTTTTGTGGAAATTCTTCCAAAAAATAAGTTTTTTTGCATTTTTGGGGGTCAAAAACCCAAAATGTTGAAACTCCGAGATAGCCATTTTAAAGACAATGTTATTCTCTGTCTTTTGACGTCTTTTATTTGCGAGTTGCAATAAGATGCTATGCTCTACGATTTTTTTCAAACATTTAACGTTTTTTCACCAAAAATGACATGACATGACGTCACTAAAACGTCATTATCTCCTCAAAATTTTCACGAATTTAAAAAAAAAAATTGGGTGAAGACTTAGAATTGATGCAAAGGTACCATAAGTTTCACTGTGATATCTTTCATAGTTTTCAAGTTATTGAGAAAATCCGGGAGGGGGGGGGTAAAATTTACCCCCCCCCCCAGCGCCGCGCGGGTTAAAAGCATGTATATGTAAATACGTAGAAAGGGGCCCCAGCCAGTGTGGATAGGGCCCTCTACCATATTTTAAAGGGCCTGCCGATCTGCAGAAGGCCCCCTGTCGGCATTTAGATGGCCCCCTCCGGTTGTAGAGGGCCCTCTGCCGGCCTTTATAGGGCCCTGCCGATCTGTAGATCGCCCTGCCAATCTGTAGAGTGCCTCTGTCGGCATTTAGAGGGCCCTGCCGACCTGTAGAGGGCCCTCTTCCAGCCTTTAGAAGTCCTGTCGATCTGCAGTGTCCCAACCAATCTGTAGAGGCCCTCTGCTGGCCTTTAGAGGGCCCTGCCGATCTATAGGGGGCCCTCTACCCGCCTTTAGAGGGCCTTTCTAGCATGTAGAGGGCCTGCCAATCTGCAGAGGGCCCCCTGTCGGCATTTAGAGGGTCATGCAGACCTGTAGAGGGCCCTTTCCCAGCCTTTAGGGGCCCTAACGTTCTGCAGAGTGCCCCAGCCAATCTATAAGGGCCTTCTGCCGGCCTTTAGAGGGCCCTGCCAGCCTTTAGAGGGCCCTGCCGATCTGGAGATCGCCTTGTCAATCTGCAGACAGCCTCTATCGGCATTTAGAGGATCCTGCCGACCTGTAGACGGCCCTCTCTCAGTCTGTAGGGGCCCTGTCGATCTGCGGAGTGTCCCAGCCAATCTGTAGAGTGATTGTAGAGGGCCCTCTTCCGGCCTTTAGAGGACCCTGCCGATCTGTAGAGGACTCTCTGCTGGCCGTTAGAGGGTCCTGTGGTGGTAGAGGTGGTCTGCCGGTCGAGCGCCGGTGAGGCTCTCGAAGGAAGACCAGTGCAAGTTCTCATTGTTTTTCAGTGTATGCTAGAGGAAATGTCTGAGAGGAGTACAAGGCTTTGGTAATGTAGGCTTTGACCTTGACTCGAACTCGGGCTACCACTACCAGGAAAGGTCGGAAGGCTCTCCCACTGAGCTACAGGGGCGGACAAATCGCTCGTTTCCGCACTATCGAAGGCTTGTTAATGTTAGTGTCATAATTCCCACCCCAGAATCCAGATCACTGCACAATAATTTAGATGGGGCGGAATTAATGCATTGCACTGCAATAGAAGTTGATATGAGGATAAATAAAGCTTGGATATTCCGATAACTCCTATATATTACGGCTTATCACACATATTGCACTATATATATATGACTATTCCATTTACGATTTTCATCAAAAGAACTCCTAAGTATTTAATGCATGGGTTTCTCGTGATTGGTGTATCATTTAATACTATGTCAAGATCTTGTCACGTCACTGATGTTGAATAGATTTGGTAATTTGTCTTTGATGCATTAGTGATAATATATTTACATGGAACAACTCGTTATTTTTGGAATTAATTATTTGATCTTTATTTGCAGCTCTTCAACATTTCTAGCTTGAATATAAATTGCCGTATATCATCAGCAAATAAGTAAAATGTACCAATTTCTGTTGTATTGCTCATGTCTTAATATAGAGAATAAGTAAAAGAAGACCTAAAATTGAACCCTGTGGGACTCCAATATTCATCATTTGTTTCTTAGATGCAACCGCAAAAGAATGAAGTTATGCAGTTTGTAATGTATGTAACATTATAAATAAACAATAATACAAATTTGCAGAACTAAGTAACAGTATATAAACGAACAACATAAGCATGCACAAACGTGCATAGTTTGAAATAAAACATAGTAAATCAGAGATAGAGATTTATATTGGTGTTGAGCAATATAGTCCCTCTATTTCTTTTCTGCTTTCTTGAAATATGAATTAATTAGATCATGTTTCAACTTATAGATCAATTAATTATATTATGCGCGAAAGCCACCCCGACTAACCGACGCTGGAACCTGGGTGAGATCGAACAGCAACAAGCTTTGCTTAGCTGGGGGGCTCACCGGGTTCCAGCATAGACCTTCTGCTTGCCTAGACCAGGATCTGCCTTCCCCAACCTTTGTATGAATGAAATTGTATCCTGCCTCACTGTCTGGCAAACCTTTCTTGATGGCAACGTGATGGGGGCAGCAGGCAGTGGGGCACACACTTACAATCCTTACTAACTCGGTTACGTATGTGCGAATGTCAGAATGTATGATTCCGAGGGGCGTAGTTGGGGGGGGGGGGGGGGGCAGTCACTTGTTGATTTCAGCAACGACTACTTTCTGCCTTCTTATTTTTAACCACATTACCACTGACCACTTAGCCTTCCTCTCTTCATTTGATTTTTTATTTCTTCTTCCATTTCCTAGCTGGGAGTGCCGCGACATTTTCTCTTTTGTTTTCTGGTGTTAAAGTAAGGTGATGTGCGTCGATGGGATCGAGGGCGGGGGCACTCCTGATCACCTGTTAATGGGTGGCGGCATAGAAGAATATATATATATATATATATATATATATATATATATATATATATATATATATATATATATAGATATATATATATATATATATATATATATATATATATATATATATATATATATATATATATATATATATATATATATATATATATATATATATATATATTATTGCTATTTTATGCCTCTTATTAATATATGACGATATCGTGTTGTAGAAACTCCTCGTATCACAATGCGGTGTATTTTTTTCAAGATAATTGCCAAGCAAACTGTATCCAAAGCTTTCTGTAAATCAAGGTGGAGCATGTTGTTTCGTTATTTTGTAGAGATTTTGTAAACTTCATCGTACATTTGAACAATCGGCATGTACGTACTGTGTTGTTTCCTGAATTCGAATTGAAGAAGATTCAGGATAATATTTGCAGTAACCCGCGCCCCGCTGGAGGTGGTAAAATCTGCCCCCCCCCCTTCCCGGATTTTCTCAATAACTTGAAAACAATGATAGATATCAATGTCAATCCTTCAGTACCTTATGCTGCATCGATTCTACGTCTTATCACTACATTTCAATGAGAATGGTGGATTGCTTTGGGAGATAATGACGTTTTAATCACGTCATGTCATGTAATTTTTGGTGGAAAAACAATACATGCTTGCAAAATCATAAAAAATCGAGTTTTGACCAAAATTGCAAATACAAAATGGTGAACAAAAGGAAATGACAAAATATAAAAAATGACTATCTCGGATTTTCGATATTTTGTGTTTTTCACTGCCAAAAATGAAAAAATAAACTTGTTTGTCGTTGTCGAAAACTTATTTGTCGTTGTTTTACATCATACAACGTACTGTACTGTTTTAATGATGTGGGCCCCTTGGCTACGAGGTCTGATCCCATTTGCCCCCCCCCCCCTGGGCAAAATATTCCCTACGCCCTTGCTCCTCCTCACCCCTCATTGTATCAGATCACCCCCATCAGACGAACCTCATCACCCTTCATCTGTAACCTGAAAGCTCTTGGTGTTTTTTTTTGTGTGTGTGTGTGTGTGTGGGGGGGTAAAATGTATGAAAAACAAGGCAGAATAACAATAAGTATGAATAACAATACAGAATTATGAATAAATACAATAGGCAGAATTATGAATAACTATATGTAGCTTACATCAAGTAGCCTCCTCAAACCAGCACTATATATTCAAGAGCTGCCATTCTCGATTTTGAAGATGACAATCTTAGTCGTGCCTAAAATAGTGTTGGATTTTTTTTCTCATTTCTTTACAGCATATTTTATGCACTTGAGAATGCCTTCATTGTAAATGCAATACATCCAATTTCAATACAATGCAATATAGTGCAATACGATTCAATGCAATACAATGGTGTTGCTATTATCAAAGCTTCCTGGACACTATTGGGTTAATCACTACAATATAAATTGGACGTTTTCTCTCCGTTCCGCTTCCATCTGCTGGTTAGATCGTAAATCCATGGACATATTAACAGTTCTTTCGGGAAATTCGTGGACATCGGCGAAACCATGGACATGTGTCCATGGTTTTATTTCATGCCACAGGTTGAATATCGTGGACACCCATCATCAGCAACATCAAACGTAATTGCGTGGACTTGACGCGAACGGCCTCAAATGTCCACGTTTTGACTCGGTTGTGAGCCGACGAGAAAAATAGTTCGAAAATTCGCCACCAAGTTTGTATCCGTATAGTTCGTTGCCTATGTTGGTTATCCATCGCCAGTGCGGGGAGATTGCAACTCCCTAGTTATTTTGTTGTTGTTGCGAATAACTAGATATTGTCATCCCATTGCAACGAAACTTTCAGTGCCATACTTTTCAACAATTTGCCACCCACTCTGAAGTTTTGAAGTGTACTCATTGGCCCTTGCCTCACCCGTGACCTATCACCTGCTTCTCAAGGTCATGTCAAGCGCATTTTGCGTCCCCCAGCATATGGACGCTTGTAACTTAAACACTTAAAAGGAATGTTTCACCTTTCTGAAAGTTGTCAAATACACGCTGGTTGTAGTAGAAAATATGAAATAAGTGCTGCTGAAAACGATGGTGATATTTTTCACTCGAAAA
This sequence comes from Chirona hameri, assembly GCA_036785665.1. NCBI lineage: Eukaryota > Metazoa > Arthropoda > Thecostraca > Balanomorpha > Balanidae > Chirona > Chirona hameri. Next base: position 12,110 of record JAXIVJ010013683.1, read on the forward strand.
GTCACTTAACTTTATACAAATTAAGTTTTTAGATTTGGGCGAGTGACGTCATTATTGAGCTATATACCGCCGCTGATTGGCTGACAAAGTGGGATTGGCTGAAAAAGTGTCTGTCAGCCAATCAGCGGCTGCACCAGCCTAGTCATTTTGCAAATGGTAAATTAAATTGCTTAAAAATGGATAAGTTTTGGGAAAAATTACCTTAGTAATTTATACCTTTCAATAACGGCTCAAGGTAATGACTATCTCAGTTTAAAACTAATACAAAGGTAAAACATTCCCTTTAACAGTTGTGTTGGACAGGAGCATATAAACAGGTGTCAATTGGTGATATTTAGGTTGCCGATGAGATGGTGACGTTACAGATGCCAACCGAGGTCTGGTGACCTTTTCTGACCTCCAGTGTCTTTAAGGGCATTTTGAGACACTATTTACAAATTTCACAATTATTTTGCCCAACTATATGTTATAATGAGGTCATGGTCTCTTACATATTAACCGAGGTCATTGACCTCAGACGACCTTTTGCCTGAAGTTAGGGACCTACAATTGCTATAAATGCATTCTAATAACAAGAAGGAATGCGCTGAAGTTTAATATATAATATACCACGAGAGAGTATAAATATGCAGTTAATCGATTGATCGATCAGTTTATCGATATGCTGTTAAGCGTGTCGATTAAAACATTTTTATACTCGTGAGTTGTGTAATTATTTTATCCCGCACCGCCATGCTACATACAAAACAACAGGACTTCTCAGCCGTGGTTTATCAGATCGATAATCACCATATGTTGATTGAATTCCCATTTAACTCGAGGTCGGTTAACAAAATTGTTTCAACACGTTACTCAGTTGCAAACACAGATATCGGCGGGGGATAAATCGTCATTCTAATTTGATTATAAGTCATTTAATTTGTACATACACAATTTACCTGATATCAAGGTCATTTGGTTACCTCAAAGGTCATGAAATGGACCAGAATATTAAAATCAGATATCGACGATTTTCTCGAATAATAAGCAACACGCTCAGTTTTCTTGTTTAACTCTAGCTCAATTAGGGGCGAAACGCGCCAGGACCTGCACGGTATGTACATAGACTGCACTGGCGAGGGTGTAAGTACCGTAAGGGAGCTTTATATCTTTTCAGCTATGCTTCGTCTAACTCTAGTGGGGGCGACCCATCATGGCGCCCGTCATCAGGTGGCGTGCCTTCTAGAGAAGACGAATATCCGAACCCACAACGTCTCAGGGCACTAACAGGTGCGTGGAGCTTTAACTCGCGCCCCGCTGGGCCTCTGTGTCGGTAGTATAAGTCATTTTATTTAATTCATTTTCTATCAGTCATTTACATTGAATTCCCACCAACTGAATATGACCCTACACCCCTGCGACGTGGAAATGGCTCAGTCAGTTACGGATTAAATTTCCTTCGTTTTCCCTTCGACACACCGCTGCTCCGAAAGGAAAACGAAGGCAATTTCAGCCGTAACATGCAGGGGCGTCGCCGACGGGAGGATGGGGGGGACGGTCTCCACGATCCCCACTCTCAAGAGGGGTGGTTGACCCCCCCCCCCACACACCCACACCCTTATCCACTGCGCGTGTTAATATTTAATCCATGCTTCCATTAGTCTGATCCAACGATATTTTCGAAACAATCCGCTCGCGTGAGATCCTTAACAATCAATTACCTTATATAACAGTATCGACCACCCTGTCTTACAGTACATTTACCATTCTTATGAAATTTGCAGGATTTGAAATACACAAATGTAACCTAGTTCTATTTACAACGATGATTACCTAACTTGATGTTTTGCTGACAAATATGTAATTGTGTCATTGCAGATCTCATCCAGTACCTGGAGTAACGGGGACGGCGGCGGTGGCGGCGGCGGCGGCGCGTGACGTATTTGTGGTACCTGGGTCGTTTAGAATGGAAATGTGTTTGTGTCGGAACCTTTCACATTTTCAATACATTTTGTTGTATTTGATTTATTTCCTCGGGGCAGCGTTGAGCTTTGCATTGATTGAACAGCGTTGATGTGCTGAATGTACGTTACAGCACTGCGGTGGATTAACCCTCGTCCTACGGGGGGGGGGGGGGGGCTGACAGCCCCCCCTGAGGTTTTTCTTGAATAACTTTTTACACATGCGTTGTATCTTGCTGAAATTTTCGGTAGCTGAGTTTACAGCAATTATACGTAGGCTGTAAAAATGGTTGATATTTGTAGGCTGTTATTTGAAATTGGTTGAGAAATTTGGGAAATAATGACGTTTTGATGACGTCATGTTGGTAAAAAATAGAAATATTTGAAAAATTGTAGAAAATAGTTTTAAAGCAAATTGCAAACGCAATTCACCAAAGATACAAAATTTCATTCCCTTTCAAATGGCAGTCTCAGATTTGCAAAATTTTGGGTTTTTGACCCCTAAAATAAAAGTGATTTTTTTTGGAAAAATCCCCACAAAATCAAAATTTTCAAAGATTTTAGAAAAACCGGTATATATGTGAGGGAACTGAGTATGGACAATACTCATACCAAATTTCAAAGCAATATCTTCATTTCTGACTGGAAGGTCATCTGTTCATCTGAAACCTCAAAATTGCATACTGTTCGATTCCTCTCATGACAGGCAACATGCTGGTTCTTACCGCATTGCTCTAAGTTGCTTGGTTTGGAAGTTAACAGGGGGGCCTGTCAGCCCCCCCCCGTAGGGCGAAGGTGAAAAAAACTCCCGTAGAGCGAGGGTTAAATGACCGAGACCAGGAAGATGGCCTGACCCGCTGAGGTAATCGATATAAAATCGAGACAGCAAAATTGTAGGCACAAAACAAAACCCTGTAAGTTCTAAACCGCGCGGTGTAACACCGTAATGTGCACGACCGCAAACTTAAAGTACATACGAGTGACATTAAAGGGAGTGTGTAAAGGGAGTGGTGCCAAATTTGAAATCAGCGTCACAAAATGTCCTAGAAACTGCCAAATATCAAAAAGGTCATGTCAGGTCATCTGAGGTCAGTGACCTTGGTTGACCTGTGAAAGCAAATGACCCAAGTGGAACATATAATTATGTAAAATGGATCCCAGATTTTAAATCAGTGTCACGAAATGTCCTAGAAACTGCCAAAAACCAAAACAGTCATCTGAGGTCATCGGAAGTCAGTGATCTCGGTTGACCTCTGAAAAGGTCAATCGAGGTCACAATCTCAGTGGAAACCACAACTGTCACCTGGAAACACATGTGGATATGCTCCTGAACAACAAACAATCGGAAACTGCATAAGTTACAAGCATCGATACTACGGGACGTCAGTTGCGCCTGACATGACCTTCAGAAACAGGTCATAGATCACGGGTCATTTGAGTTATAAGTTCACAAATTTTAGAGACTGTGTCAAATTGTTCAAAAGTACGATACTGAAAGTTTCATCGCAATCGGTTAAAAAATACGCGAGTTATTCCTGAAACAAACAAAAAACTAGGGAAGGGGGTATCTACCCCTCCCCTACCCGGGCGAGGGTTAAGGCGATTTTCTTCTGAAATTAAAATTACACCGAAATTTATAATTCAACCCGCCATTGGCTGGGGGGGGGGGGAGAGTTCCCCCAGGCGAACTTTCTTAATAACTTAAAAACAAAGAAGATATCGACATGAAACTTTGCATACCTCATCCCACATAAATGTTACATATGTATGAGAAAAAAAGCAAATCGACTCAGAACTGTTGAGAAAATGAGGTATTAGTGACGAAACTACACGCGAGTTTCGGCCGAAAACTGTGAAATATTCGAAAAAGTAAAATTCCTGTTTTGAAGCAAAATGCAAATAAAAAGTGTCAAAAGACGCGGAATGACGAGCTGTTGTGACTTGGGCTTTAGGGCGCCACAGCTACTCTGACTATATGACGCCCATGTCTAGCTCTACAAGATGGCTATCTCGGATTTGCATTGTTTTTTTTTTATTTTTCGACCCCGAAATTAAAAACAAAAATGTTTTTGGGAAATGTTCTACAAAATCGACATTTTTAACATTAAATCAGAAAATAGGCGAGGGAGACACATGCGATGTATATACTAGTGGTGCCAGTTTCAGAAAATATTTGTCCAATGTCCGACCGATGTCCATTGTCTGCTTTCCGTCCGAAACTGTCCGAAAATCATTGTTTGTCCGAAATTTGTCCGAAAGCAGAAAAAGTGTTTGATATGGAAATGAATTACTTGTGGCACACTTTCTTTTTTTAATAAAAAAGTGACAAGTGATTTTCGGGACAAGCCATCCTTGGGCATTGGATGTCCGAAAATGTCCAAAGAAATATGCTTATGTCCGTCCGAAAACCGAATCGGTCTTCGAACAAATTCGGAATTCCGAAAATGATTGTACCGATTGGACCACTAGTATATACATACCATATTGAGTCGATATATTTATATTCGTGGAAGCTATGGCCCATCAAAGGTCACAACCACTGTGCGACTTTTGGTGACCATCTGACCTTGACCTGATGTTGACCTCAAAGGAAAAAATACATGGAAATAAACACTTCACTGTGATTATGAGGTAACATCACACCATAAACATGTGTCGCAAGACTATGTTTCGATTTTGGTTACCTTCCCTGGCCTGATCTTGACCTGAAACCTTCAATGTGTCCCTAAAATAGCTCAAATACATGGAATTAAGCATTTACATAGCATTTAGATTCAAAAGTAGCCTTAAAACATGTCCTGCATGACTATCTCATGTTGTCATGGTTGACCTCTGTTACATGACCTTGACCTTGATCCTTGTTTAGTATCAAACGTGTACTCACATAGTACTATCATGCCACACTTGGGAGTATTTTGGCTGAGTTTGGGCCCAGAGCTGTCCATTGTGTGGTCTCGAGAGCATAACATGCGAAAACGCTCGATTTTGACCTTTGACCTGACCTTGACCTGACCTGTGACCTTGAAGACAAAAGTTCAAGCATTCCGTAGATTCATCTCGTTGAGACCTTTCGAACACCGCCTTACGCGTCTCCATCGGAACGTTAGTGTGGAAGTTAGCCAGGGGGACGCCCCCCCCCCTACCACAAACTCCCCTTACCTTACCATCTTATTTTCACTTCGTAGCACTAGACTTGCGTAATTAATACTGATTGGCTGATCGGGTGCGGATTTAGTGGTTGGCGCTGCTCACGCCCCCCCCCCCCCAAGGCCGATGATTTCAACGATAAGCTATCAAATATTAATACAAATTGGTGCATAGGGCAAATGATCACGTTCGTGGTTGTAATGTCCACGCAACCCGCGAATGACAGAATTGTGTCATTCCACACGATTTCATGGACATTGTTTGGCTCCGCCCACTTTTACCTTGGCTCCGCCCACTTGTCTCACAATTACGGAGAGTTCTCAACTTGGGTCCATGAAATTACTTAATACTTACTCTTATGTCTTTAGAGATATCCTTCTTAGCTGAGGATCATTCGAATTGTCATCACGGCATGATCGTTTACACTATTCGTCACTTTCCTAAAGTTCTTGGTGCCGATGGTGGATACTCGTTTATGCGTGTCCATGTTGTGCGGAAGAACTCTCATGTCCACACAATTACGCTACTCGGGTATATGTGTAGTGCCTGGCGCGGTGGCACTGCTGCGACAGTGGCACCGTCTCAAAATACTTGATGGTGTAGTGTTCCGTGTGTATCGAGCGTGTGCAGGCGGAGAGGAGCAGTTGCAGCTGGCCGTGCCACAGCAGCTGATACCCGGCGTGTTGATCTCGCTGCATGCTGGTCCGGCTGGAGGCCATTACGGTGCCGAGGCGCTGTCGGCGACCACCAGACGTGAGTTTTGGTGGCCCCATATGGACGAGACGGTTAAAGATTTCTGCAGCCGATATGAACGCTGTAACACTCGTGCTACCCCTGTGCCACGACCGAGGGCACCAATGGGCGAGTTGCACGCGGAGGAACCACTTGAGACTGTCTCGATCGATTTTCTGTCTGGGCTCCCGACCACGGCGCAGGGTAATCGCCACTTGCTAGTGGTTGTTGACCATTTTACCAGGTGGTGCGAGGTGTTCCCCGTTCCTGACATGAAGGCAACCACAGTTGCAGACGTGCTGGTCAACCAGTTTGTTGCTAGATTCGGCTGTCCGAGACGCATTAACTCTGATAACGCTGCCAATTTCACAGGAACTTTGATTGTGGAGATGTGTCGTCTGTTGGGCATTGATAAATCTAAAATTTCGCCTTACCACCCGGAGGGTAACGCAAAGTGTGAGCGCATGATACGGACTATCTTGAGCATGCTTGCCAAGTATTTGGACGGTAATCATGATGACTGGGACGTCCACCTGCCGCTGCTTATGTTGGGGTATCGGGCTAACGTGCATTCTTCGCTTGGTCATTCGCCTTATTTCATGCTCTTCGGAAGGAATCCGACGATGCCTGCTACGCTCCAATTTCAGGTTCCATCAACTATGACAAAAACTCCCACTGTGACTGAGTACCTCGAAAAACTAACAAAGCGTCTCAAATTAACTCATGACATCTCGATCCAGGTGTCCAACAGCCGACATCAGCGCAACAAAAAACTGTACGAGAAGAAGCTAACACAGCATCAGTTTGAAGTAGGTGATCCTGTTTATTTGTTCAAAAGTGTGGTACCGCGTGGCGAATACTACAAGTTTGTGAGACCCTGGAAGGCAGCAATCGTGACTGCCAAGCTGTCTGACTTGAATTATAGGGTTCGTCTGCTGGGTAGCAGAAAGCCGGTTATTGTTCACCATAACAGGTTGAAGCCCAGACCCGACGGCCCTATAGTTCCAGTTCCGACCTGTGACCTCACGTTTTCAGCGCCAGAGACTCCGGTCGTGTCGCGAGATTTTCCTGCAGATGCCGTTCTGACTGGTGACCTGGCTGGCTCAGCGTCGGCGGCAGGGTCTGTGAGCGTGTCTGTGTGGCCCACACAGACTGTGTGGCCCACGCCGACTGTGTGGCCGGCTCGGGTTAGTGATGACTGTGTCCCGTCCGTGCCAGCTGTGGAGACTGTCGGCTGTGATAGAGCCGTTTCAGGACTCAGCAGAAGCCAGCGACAGTTTGGCGAGCGTGACTGACAGTGATGTGCTAACGGGCGAGTCGGTTACTGGAGCCGAGTCTACCACTGGAGTCCCTCCCAGTGACACTGAAGTCGCTGACACTGTGCCTGATGCTCTTGGTGTGTCCGAAATGACTGAAGCTGTACCTGAGTTCGGCACGAGTTTGGCACCTGTACCAGCGCCGCGACGGAGTTCTAGAGTGTCACAGCCCGTTGATCGATTTGTTCCCACATGATGTGACTGACGGTGCAATTATCTTGTTTCTGTGACCTTTGTCATGTCCTTTATGCTGTGCCTGTTCGAAGTCGGTCGTTGTTTGGATTTGGTGTGCTGTAACTGAGGCATATTGACGCGTTTGATACTGGTGTGGCATCCATGTGACGTCTGAGTGACCACGACGAAGTTACTTGGTTCCTTGCTAACGGGGATAATGCAGAGCACCATTAGCGCGAAGATTGCAGCTTCTGGATGGAACACACATTCATCCTTTCCCAACAACCATAACCGCCTCATCATCAGGCCAGAACAAAGCAATTTATTTATGTTTATTTTTGAGCGCATAAAGGCACTAGGCAAACCTCTGCTTCTTTTGCTGCATGAGGGTGACGTAGTTTATGTCTATTGAATTTGCTGATCTATTCTGATTTGTGCTGCTGGCTATCGCTTGGGTGTAGTGTAATAGTATCGTGCCGTTTGTAATCCCCGTCGCGAGAGCTGCCCGCAGTGTTGCGGCTGCTGAGCTGGTTGCTGACGTCTGCTGGAGTCTGCTGCTGATCCGTTGCTGATCGGCTGTCTGCTGACGTCTGCTGACGTGATTGATGTTGCCATACCCTGGCGCGACGGATGCGCCTCACCGAGCTGCGCTCCAGCGGCTGGTGCAGCTGGTGCGCTTCTACCGATCTGCGCTGCGCCTCGCTGTTCTGCGCTGCGCCTCGCTGCTCTGCGCCGCGCTGCTCTGCGCCGCGCTGCGCTGTTCTGCGCTGCGCCTCGCTGCTCTGCGCTGCGCCTCGCTGCTATGCGCTGCGCCTCGCTGCTCTGCGCCGCGCTGCGCTGTTCTGCGTTCCAGCTGCGATGTCGCCTCCGCTTGGATGTTGCCGCTCTGTCACCGTCGCTTGGTGACGTCGCTCCGGCCTTGTGACGGTCCTGGCCTGAACTTGGCGATCGCTGTGCTGTTCGCAGATTGTTGTTCGGCGTTTGCTGATTGTGGGCGATTAATTGTGATCTTGTGAATCAATTCTTTTTTGGCGCATCGAGTATAGCCGGGGCGGGCGGCGGCCGGCGTTCGCCGCCCGGCGTTCACCGCCCGGTGACTGCGCGTTGCGGGTTGCCTGCCTGCCGGGGGCAGACGGGCCGCGACCCGGCGCCGGCTGGGGTCGCGGGGCGCATTCGATTCCTGGCCGTGACCGCGCGAGCTCTGCGCGCGCGGTTCCTTACCCGCAGCGTTGTTGCTTGTGTCAGCTGTGACCGTAGCAGGTTGGAGTTAATATAAGTTGAAGAGAGACTAGCAGTGATTGTGGAGATGAGACGAGACCAGTCTACACATATATACATATATACATATATACATATATACATATATACAGAAATACAGATATACAGATATACCTGTATACCTGTATACCTGTATACCTGTATACCTGTACATCTGTACATCTGTACATCTGTACATCTGTACATCTGTACATCTGTACATCTGTACATCTGTACATCTGTACATCTGTACATCTGTACGCCTGTACGCCTGTACGCCTGTACGCCTGTACGCCTGTACGCCTGTACGCCTGTACGCCTGTACGCCTGTACGCCTGTACGCCTGTACGCCTGTATGCCTGTATGCCTGTATGCCTGTATGCCTGTATGCCTGTATGCCTGTATGCCTGTATGCCTGTATGCCTGTATGCCTGTATGCCTGTACACCTGTACACCTGTACACATGTACACATGTACACCTGTACACCTGTACACCTGTACACCTGTATACCTGTACACCTGTATACCTGTATACATGTATACATGTATGTAACGGGGTTTCGCTTCGCTTTTCTGTTTGTTCTGCCATTTCTTGCAATATTGCAACATTTTTCTAAATTTTTGAAAACTCTTTTTCCGGTTAATTTTGGGTCGCTGAATGCATTGAAATAAATTTGTTGGGCTCTCTGGCTTAATCTGAAACAGTTAGAGCTGCTTGCAACAATTTTCAACAAATTGCAACAATTTTGAAATTTTGCTCACGGGGTTTTCTTGAGATCCGGAATCGAAATATGGCACTTTCAGAATGTTATATCCCCCTGTTTTCGAGATATTACTAAATGTTGTGGTTGCAAATGCAGAATCGAACTAGACCCGTACATACATTTGTTTAATTTGGAGGCAAGTCAATCATCGGCGAGCACATAGGTCGCGGCACGGTTAGGGTGGGTGGTGGTGAAATTTTGCGGGTTAATAGGAAATTGGTCCGGTGGAATAAGGTCCGGGTTCCTAGTTCGTGAGCCGGCCTAATGGCTATCTGGCTCCTCCTTACATGGTTTCCCAACGGTTTATCTCCCAAATATCACAATGAATTCAGAAAATGGTTCACTGCCCTCCTGCATGCCCAGTGCAACGCTACGCTGAGGACCATCTCCCACTGGGACTAACTCAGTCATACGTCCTTGCACTCAGACTCTCCTCATGCATTCACTCAATCAATCTCTGTCATACTATGCAGTAAACTGTCAGGTTGGTCTCCTGACCCCTCCCTTTTTCCTATTCCCTCTAGTGGTGCGTAGCACTACGCCGGGTACGCAGTTTCGGCAGTCCTATGGCGTGCTTATGGCTCCCATAGACACTTGATAAGACAACGATTTAACAATTGCTTATGTGTATAATTACCTCGTAAAATTCCATTGCGAAGTCCACCGTTGTAGCCTTGTTATAGCTGAGCGCTCACGTCTTATTGCGTATTCCCGAGGCGTCTTCTGGTACTGCCACAGCAGCCTACTAAAAACCGAAGTCTCGCTGCCGGAGCTACCTGGCTCACTGCGGAATAAATCCCGTCTAACTGCAGTCACCCGACAAATGAGATGGACATAATGTTTCCCGTCGCCCTGCCAGTGATGCACCCGGGCTGCCACGGGCCTACTATCTTCCGAGGTCGTGATCCTGCAAAGCACTCCGCGACCAGCGACTTAACCCTATTTGTAACGGGGGGGCGGATTCCGCACCCCCCCTCATGTTTTTCGCAGATATCTCCAGAACGGCTAGCAGCAGGCCCATGCAATTTTGGGACTTTTCATAAAATTGAATACCGCATTTGGAGTCAAAATTTTGAGTTCTTAACCTGAACAGAGGCGGTTCCAGGGCACAGTTTTGGGTGGGTTTGGAGGCGATTTTTTGGCGATAATACGGAAATGCGATCTTCATGGTTTCTTCCTAACTGCCTCAAGTATGAAGGAGTTACATCGGTTTACGGTGATTGCAACAAGTGCAAATTAGTTGATGTTAATGAAATATCATAAAAATTGCATGGCAGAGGCGGTTTCAGGGGCTTGAAAAGGGGGGGGGGGGGTTTCAAGGAAGTATTCAATGCTTGGCGGGAATCCAATAGAGCGATGCAAGGGGCATTTATAGCTATCAAGATGTAAAAGATAGCTTCTGCTTCCATTATTTGCATAATTTATTACATATAGAGTTTCAGGGGCGTGTTCAGGCACATGAAAAGGGGGGTGACTGGCAAGGTGATGACGATATGCCAGCGATAACGGCGCAATAGACGTTTAGCTTATAATGATATATGCACATATGAGGCCAGCAAAGGGAATAAAGTCATTTTCTTGCAGAGGCGCGCTCAGGAATGGAAGAAAGGGAGTCATATTATTGCAAGGAAACTAAGAGGCAGGGGCGTACAATGACATAAAATACTGCAGTTTTCGGATGAATCACGCACCACAGGCTACTCTACGAACGATTATAAGATAATAGGCGAGTCCAGGTAGGGTAAAAAGGGGGTAAGCAATGTTAATTGAAGTTGTAGGTGAAATAGCTCCGAAGTCGTGATCCTACGGAGCTTTCGCTCCCAGGCTTCACGAGGGACCTACCCTAAACCCTCCGAGGTCGTGATCCTGCGAAGCACTCCGCGACTAGCGACTTAAGAGTTTCAGCTTCCAGGGCATCACAAGGGACATATCCTAAATTCTCCGAGGTCGTGATCCTACGGAGCTTTCGCTCCCAGGTGTCACGAGGGACTTACCCTAAACCCTCCGAGGTTGTGATCCTGCGAAGCACTCCGCGACCAGCGACTTAAGAGTTTCGGCTCCCAGGGCGTCACAAGGGACATATCCTAAATTCTCCGAAGTCGTGATCCTACGGAGCTTTCGCTCCCAGGCTTCACGAGGGACTTGCCCTAAAATTTCGTCCGAACTCGTGTGTCAAGCGTATAAGGTACGGTCCCGCCGGCTTATTATCCCTGACATCACGAGGGGCTTGAAGCCTCGGTTCCACCGGTCTCTCGCTAGGGTGTCCCAGCCCGCCCCACTGGGGAGTTCTCGATCCCCCAAGAGCATCCGGTTCAACCAGGCCATTCCCGCGACTTACTGCGCCTGAGCCTCGCTATAACACACGGCTTCCTGAACCCCGTCCACACATCTGACAACTTGTCCGTCTCCACGTCAAAACGGTCTAGTCTTACTTGAATCTTCCTTACCTCCACACCCTTTTCCTTCCTCACACGTGCATTGACCGTGTCGACAGACATATTGCGCACAGGGGCGCGGCTACGTACTGTCTAGGCCTCCTCACAATCTTCTCCATTAGTCTCCGTGGTCAGTTTAGGTCATACCGCGATCATCATGCCTCCTTAGTGCATTGCATCCTTTATTCCCCGACTTTACGTTAATCGATGTCCCTGGGTGTGCGTCCGCACGTTCGTATGTCATAAGTATGTATGTCTGTAAATGTGTCTGGATGTATGTATGTATGTATGTATGTATGTATGTCTGTATGTCTGTATGTCTGTATGTCTGTATGTCTGTATGTCTGTATGTCTGTATGTCTGTATGTCTGTATGTCTGTATGTCTGTATGTCTGTATGTCTGTATGTCTGTATGTCTGTATGTCTGTATGTCTGTATGTCTGTATGTCTGTATGTCTGTATGTCTGTATGTCTGTATGTCTGTATGTCTGTATGTCTGTATGTCTGTATGTCTGTATGTCTGTATGTCTGTATGTCTGTATGTCTGTATGTCTGTATGTCTGTATGTCTGTATGTCTGTATGTCTGTATGTCTGTATGTCTGTATGTCTGTATGTCTGTATGTCTGTATGTCTGTATGTCTGTATGTCTGTATGTCTGTATGTCTGTATGTCTGTATGTCTGTATGTCTGTATGTCTGTATGTCTGTATGTCTGTATGTCTGTATGTCTGTATGTCTGTATGTCTGTATGTCTGTATGTCTGTATGTCTGTATGTCTGTATGTCTGTATGTCTGTATGTCTGTATGTCTGTATGTCTGTATGTCTGTATGTCTGTATGTCTGTATGTCTGTATGTCTGTATGTCTGTATGTCTGTATGTCTGTATGTCTGTATGTCTGTATGTCTGTATGTCTGTATGTCTGTATGTCTGTATGTCTGTATGTCTGTATGTCTGTATGTCTGTATGTCTGTATGTCTGTATGTCTGTATGTCTGTATGTCTGTATGTCTGTATGTCTGTATGTCTGTATGTCTGTATGTCTGTATGTCTGTATGTCTGTATGTCTGTATGTCTGTATGTCTGTATGTCTGTATGTCTGTAAGTCTGTATGTCTGTATGTCTGTAT